>NW_019379767.1:20103-30527 GCF_000648655.2 Copidosoma floridanum | reverse complement strand
GAAAATAGTAGTTTTCCTACGAGTTTGAAAAGTCTCTGTTTGCGAACCGAGAGGTTTGCGGCCCGAGCCAAAGGCGAGGGACGTAACGAGGTTCGTGAAGGAGACTTTTTGAACGAGTTCCAGAAAACTGCTTTTTCGCCCGAGGGAGTAACAGCCTCCCAAAACCGCCCGAGGGCGGAAAAATCAATTTTCAACAGTAATATCAGTGCGGAAAACACCTTTTTCCGCACACTATTCCGAAAAAATATGTTTTCAATAAGAAGATTTTTGTTCTGAGATGTATCAGGAATATGTGTAAAATTTCTAACTTAAAATGTTTAACGTTACATGTCAACTCACTACGGTGTTTTATTTAGTAAATCTCGGGCGAAGCCGAGACGGAAGGCTGCTAGTTAACTATATTTAAAAAAAAATCTGGCTAGGCTTGATTTTTTTTTTTTTTTTGACAAGCATCTTTCTTTAATACTAACTAACTTGATGAGCATAACAACTCGCTGGGAGTCGGTATTCCTGTCCACTCATGTTATTGATAAATTTAGCCCGCGATGAAAATTAAATAGCTTGGACTATCGAAAACCCTCAATTAGCGATGAATTTCATGTGTACTGAGAAAATTAAATTACCATCAGAGAATTTCACGACCCCCGATGAAAAAAGAACTGCAAAGGAAAAGAGCGCGTCCAATTTGAAGCTTCGGAATCCCAATATTCATCGATCAAATTCGTCATACCCTTGACTCGATCAGGACGCAATACAATCGCGGGAGTTGCGTTTCAGGGACTCCCGAAACTATTCGATTAAAGAAGCCGTAATACACGAAAAAACGAAGCAAAAAAAAAAAAAATGAATGGAAGGGCCAGGAAGTGACTAAACGGAGCTAAAAACGACGAGAAAACATAACAAGGACGGAAGAATTCCCATCCCCAAGTTGAATGCTAATTTTTTTTTTTTCCTGTACTCCAGAAAACAAAAACGCTGGCTTTTAATTGTCGTGCGAGGAAAATTTTCCACTTTTCAGCGTGGCCTGGCAAGACAAGAACGGCAGGGGATGTGGGGCTACATTTTTTGCGCTCAAAAGTACACACGACTGGGCTGCCGCGAAACAGAGGGGGGGGGGGCCATATTTTCCGCTTGCGGTGACAGCGGCGACGACGGACAATTATAAGCTGGGGAAACATGGCACTTGCCGGCCAGCTGTATCGGAAAATTGTCGCGCAGAGCCGTTCCTTCTTCCCGCTACCGACACCGCTATATCAACACTTTTCTTTTGAAGCTTTTTTGCTCGATTTTCCATTTTTTTTTTCTCTCCTTTCAAATGACGCCAGCGTATATTTATTGCTCAAAGCGAGGGCACTATGTTTTTCGACGTGAGCACGGGCCTCCGTGGTAAGTTACGACAAAAGGACTGGCGCGTAATTGAAAGTGTTGATGAAAAGTGACTTTGCAGATGGAGGTGCCCACGAGGCGGTGCACTCGATCACTATATATACGTGCGAAGAAAACAGCACAGCTATTATGGCACACGACAGCCGAATGTTGCTGGGAGGGAAGCATAATTTGTAACATACCTTGATTACTCGGTGAGAGGGAGAAATTTAATCGAAAAAATGCTGCGGCTCTACCCGTTGAGCTTAATCGTTTTTCCGATAATTCCTCGATGAGATCTATAAGTCGGTGTTTTTTTTCGCTTCGAAACGTTTTACTAATTGCTTGTTTTTTGAGCGAGATATTTATAGCAAGACGTATGAATCATTTCTGTTTTTGGTGTAAGGAAAATTTCAAACGTATCAAGCTGTCAGACCAACTTAGATGATTTTCATTTGATTTACCTCAAAGCTTTGGTTTCACTTTAAATGAATGACGGTTTTTATTTAGACATATTTTATATACACAAATTACGTGCATTAATCTGATACAGTTACAATAAATGTATTAATAAAAAAATAAAAAGACTTTATACCCTGTTATTCGAAATTAAGCGATTTTTAGGTACCGCTAATACGTGGGAGAGCATTGTTTTTTTGTCAGAGCAAAAAATTTAACCACCTATAAATGGTATACTTTTTGATGTCAAACAAATCATGAGCGTAATTTAAAGAAAAAAAATCACTCACACGTTTACTACAGTACTCAGTAGAAGAGATTTATAATTTTTTTACCATAACTTTACTACGTACATGTTTTATGTTTTAGTTAAGAGTGAAATGTAAAGATATCGATGAAATTCAATTTTTATGTGCTACGTGATAAGTTACTGTATTGTGCAATGCAGTTGCTCCACATTATTAAGTACGAATAAAAACAACGAAAAAACGAAGCATTTTGTCTTTTTACTCTCATTTACAAAAATTGTAGTATAAATAACATTCTTCAGATTATAATTAATCTAATGAAAATAATAAATTTAAATTTCTACAGCTTTGAAAAATCGTAAATGTAGAATCCTTCGAGTTCACTTTACTAGTAACTTTGTACTTCTACCACTACTAGTATTTAGCCATGAAATTTTACTGAGGCAAAAACACCAGTTAATAAATATTTAGTATCTGAAACGCTTTGTATACCACTTTATAATCCCCAAATTGAATTGCTGTCTACAAGTTCGTTTATTCAACGTCAAACAATAACTAGTTACTTGAAAAACATCTTACTAATACTTTTATAATGAGTTTAGTTTACTATTGTAACAGTAAAGTTATAATTATTGTAGTAAAATTAAGTTATTGCGCAATATAGTTGCTTGAATTATCAAAGTATAAAATTGGTTTCGTCCAAAATAGTTAACTTGACTATTAGACTTGTTAATTATTCTATTATTGACAGACTTGACGAGTTGAGTACTTAATAACTCAGGTATAGTTCATTTTGAATGAACTTATCGTCATATAATTTATTAAAATTTTAGTGCTTGAAAAAATTTCAATTTTGATACAGCAAAATGACTCTAATGATAATATAATAAATTAATTTATATTTATGTATCATAGGATTGTATATATTATTTGTCTTAAAAAATCAATCAAATCACTGACACTAAACCCTCTAATAAGCTGAAATGCTTTACCGTATTATTTACAGCCATGAAATATTATATACACCAAATATTCATTATTAATTAAGTAAAAATAATTTGTCCAATCACTGTGAGTGGGCCAACAATTGTACCATTTACCCCTACACGTAAATTATTTTGCGGATAAATTTAGTCATTCCATCGAGTTATTGTTTTTCAGTGTAAGCAACAGGATTTGAAGATCTTGCCAGGAAAAAACAAACTTTTATTTGATGCTAGACTCATTTAGTAAGTTAGCAAATGTTTGTCTTACTATATCTGTAAAAATGTGCTATACTATGTGAAAAAATAAAGTGAAGAAAGTTCCCAATCGGTCAACTAAACTTTTGTATATTTTTACTATTATCATTGACACACTAGCAGAATTCGCTCTAAAATTTATTTTTAATACATTGATATGTAATTCCCACAATCTTTAAATTCTACTTGGCTATACATATAAGCGTGACAAGCTGAAAATTTTTTATTTCTTATCAACAAGTGTAAGTTAGTCTATTAATCTTACACGATAAAAAAGTCAGTTTTAGTAATTGTTGCTGCATGTATCAGCTTTGTTATTGCGGTAAGGAAAAATTTTTTTCTTTTAGCATAATTACCACGACAGGTGATGTAAAAAAACGGAGCGTAGTCATAATTATAAATGTCGAAGACATTAATTTTATGACAGTTACTGAATTAAAAAATCTGTTAAGAAAGCAAGTGTAAAAGGAAGGAAACATTATTTAGTTGAACAGTGTGTGTGTGTACATATAAAAATAATTGTGTGTAGTGCGCAATAACAATAAAAATAATAATACGTAGATTCGCTGCCTGGCACCATCTGAACCAAGCTTGTTAGGTCGCCATCCCCGAACTATAAGGAAAAAATCATGAACACTGGTTTTTGTGGCGGTGACAACCTTTTTCCATGATTTATATGTTAAGTTTTTATCTATATCGATGATATGGACCAATATAATACATGGAAATTGCGGAAAATGATGTCATCTCCACTGAAATCCATGTTTACGACTTCTCCTTCGTAGTACATGACATTGTAAGCAAAATAAGACCCATCATAAGGGTCTTTACAAAAAAATTTTTATTTAAAAATTGAGAACAAAAACGGGATATTTTTTGTATATTTACTCATATACATTATTTGTAAGCCTTATCTAATCTGTAAACTTTACTGTTATTTCAAGTAATCTCATTTTCTGAAATTACTTGCTCATTTTTTCATAGATATAACGTCAATCAAGACATTATACTCGATATTTTGAGCAGGATTATTTATATTGCACCCATACATGCATACGCACTTTTTTCCATGCCAAGCAAGTTTAACCTACTGATGAAATTCATACTTGGTACCTCTATTACAGAGTGCAGTGTGCATTAAAAGGGCAAATAAAGAACAGTAGTAAAAAGAGAGGGAATCGTTTTTTTATTATATATACTGTTGTTTGATTGCTGTGATTGCCATAAGCATAAAACCTTACTAATATTTTTTTTTATGAATTCTGACGTTGCTTAATGCAATAAGTTAAAATTTATTTTTATTTTATATTTAATGTCAATGTACTGTTTATCAAATTTTCTTTGTAGTTATATCGTATTATATTTTAGTCACTAGATAAAGACTGCCTAGTGTGTAATCAAAAATATAAAACGCGCGATATCTTCTGAGAAGCTAACATAATTAAATAGTGGAATTTCAACCTAGAGATAGAAGTTTGTCTATGAACTGCCATCCCTTTAAATCTTACTGGCAGCTTATACTATCAAAGCCGTAAATCGGTATAGCAGCAATTATAACTGGTCGATCGTCCATTGAATTTTTTGACAATCGTTTTTGCAATTTAGGATAATTTTATTGTTTCAAAAGAATTTTATTCCAGTGCAGCGTAATAACTCTAGCAGTAATGAAGCAAGTTTATGTCTATGAATATGTCGTATACGGTGATAATATTGGAGGTAAACTTTACTTTTACATAAAATTATTCTTTTTAGTATAAGCAATAGGAGACAAAGATAAACTTTTATTAAGACCATGAATTCTATCGTAAATGAGCAAGTGTTTGTCTCACTATCAGTGGAGAAGTGCTTTGGTATTTGGAAATCCCACTAAGATTTTACATCGTTTTCATAGAGCTCTGATTTTGGTGAATATATAGACAATTATTAAGGTTAAGAAAGTATCCAATCAGTCAACTAGAATTCCGCTATACTTACATTTTCCACTATTATCACTGACACATTAGCAGTTGTCTCATAAATATATTTTTAATACATTGATACGTAATTCCCACCATCTTTATACTTGCCTATATAAGCTAGGCTAGCTGAAAGTTTCTTGTTTCATAACAAAAAGTTTAAGTTGGGATTTTAATCCAACACAATGAATAAGTCAATTTTAATAATTGTTGCTGCGTGTATCAGCTTTGTTTTTGCGGTAAGAAAAATATAAATTATCATGAAAATATAAACAGTACATTCTTTCATTTTATTTTGTTTTATATTTTTTCTGGTCTATAATCTATGATGTTTGCGGTTTTTGTGTACATTATATACTTTTGTCTGGTTGAAAAATATGAGACAGTAGAGGTATATGGAATTGAAGTACGGAAAAACTTGTAATCGATATACGTGGAACCCATTACAATGCTTTTTTCCACTTTTAATTATTTTATTTAGTTACTCTATGTATAGACTTTTTTGCAATATTGTTGATATTTGCACTCCAAAAGAAATTGCTAGCTTTATTGTAATATCATTGTTAGTTAGAGTAAAAAAATTTCCTGAAAACCTGATGGCTAAACAGTCACAAAGATTTCAATGTTTAGGACATTTTTTTCACAGGAACCAAAAGAGTCAGTATTGATTCCTGATTTTCGTAGAAAAGATGTGCTTCGTGCTCGACAAAGCTTCTGTTATGCTGGAAATGGATTTAATGATGGTAGAAATTCAAAAATCGCTACAATCGTTTTAATGTTGCTCTTCGACATTTTATAAGACAACTATATGGTGACGTATTAAATCTATATAATTAAACATTTCATTGATTATTTTAGAAAAACTTCGGGAAATCAAAGAATTTCGTATTTATCCATCTGACGACAGCTACTATTGTTATACAGGTTGCTTTACTACTGAAACAAAATCGGTACGTCTCGCTCATCGTATTCATTAAACCAGAGCAAAAAGAGTTATTTAAATAACAGGATTCAGTTTTGATATTATTTCGTCTTCATATACAACTGAGTTTTAACATCAATATGCTAATTTTGAATTGAAAGTAACAAACGTTTTTCTATATTAAGTGTGCTATAGCAATACAATAGATGAAATTGGCCTGTACAAAACGTGTATATTTAGAAGATCCGTAGTTTTCATATTAACAGTTTTGTCTAAAAATGTAATGTACAAAAATTAAATAGTGTAAAATGATTTTTTGGCTACTGTGACACGATTTTTGTCGATTAAATCGTTAAGAAGGCACCTTAGAGAAAAACTAACTGTATAAAAAATGTTCATTTTAATGAGCCTTACAACTTTTACATTTAACGTTTTGTTGTGGAATTTGGATTCATTTCTGTAATGGGCAAATAACTTTTTTTTTGCAGTTTTCGTATCTGTTTTGAATAATAGAGCATCTGAATTGCCATCTAGAGTAAAATGTATGTTACAAAAACATTTTTCCATAAAACTTGTCCGATTTCAAACCATTAACTTAGACATCTAACTCAAAGATACCAAAAAAATTTCTGCCTATTTTGAAAAGTAATGACACTTTTTGCTCTGACAAAATTATTAGGCACTTTCATACATTGGTCGTGCCTAAAAGAGAAATTTTTTTACAAATACCTTTTTGTCAATACAGATAATAACAGGCGAGAAAGTCTTCAGTGAACAATATATAAAAGCTGCTCTTTATCGTACATTCCCCGAAAAGAAAGCAAATAGTATCATTGCTAAGTGCAAAAATATTAAAGGTAAACTATAATTTTTTATAAAATCATTAACATAGGAACCTGCTTGTGTTTTTAGGGCGCAATATGCGCTCAAGGGCGTGGAGGCTTGCATCCAAGTCGCGTATCTTATTTTTCTCTTTAAGGGCAAAAAGTGAGGTTCTGGGTTTTGGTTAATGTAGTAAAAGATAAATATTGAATTGAAAGTACACAAAGATTCAGTCAAACGTTTAATATGTGTAGAAAAAGCTTTGTTTATGAATGAATAATCAGTATTTTAAGTCATTATTATATCTTCTTTATGTATTTTAAGTACAGTCTCGATATCATTAAAGTTCTTTCATTAAATTATCGTGAATACCGTTGTATTTCGTTACATTATTTTCTAACAATATTTATTAAAAAATTCTTATGTCCTTACAGAAAAAAAAAACAAGTTAACTTGACGTCAGTTATTTAAATATCAAAAAAAATAAAACTTCAAACTATGTTAATTGATTAATATTCGTAGAGAAAAATGGGAACTTGCTCGTGATACCTGAATCTAGTATTTTTATCCTCGAATACAGGGAGAAAAAGAAGTTATTTTCACAGTGGTATATACATAACTAGCTTAGTTAACTAGAAATTATTAATTAACATTTTTGACTTTTTAGTTGTTGCAATTTACATGCAAAATGTGGGGGGGGGGTTCGGAAATAACGGGGGGGGGCGAAAAACTATAGTTCACTTCAATTTTGAAGTGAAATGATGAATGTTTGTCCCAGTGACGTGTATTTCGACGACAGCGATAGCTCAGTGCAACGACTGTTCATTATTTCGACAGCCAATCACGGAGCACCATAAGTAGAAAGTCAAAATGAACTGCCTTGTGATTGGCTGTCAAAATACTTGTCAGTGGAATAAACATTCATAGTATTACTATTAATTGTAGTGTACTGTCGTTATTTTGGACCCCCCTCCCCTGGAAAGTCCGAAATTGCCTGAAAAACACATTAGGTATATACTTATACTTTTAGCTTTGAGGATGAATTAGGTTAATCATTCCGGTAAATAAAGTGAAATTAATGATTTTTATTTATATGTTTCGATGTACTGCTATTATTATCAAAATATTTTGTTGCCAGTTTTTCTTGTAACTTAAACTTCAATTTTAAAATGAAGAATAATGAGTGTACCTAGAATCGTAGAAGCTACCGATGCAGTGTGGCTAAACTATAAATCTAAGTTAAAATAAAAAAATACTTAAATTTATTGTGAAAATTTTATCCAAGATGTACATATTTTTTAGTTTCAAAGGATATTTGTGATGCTGGGAAAACGATTCACTCTTGTTTTACTATACAACAAATTGTTCTAGCAGATTTCATTGGATACCTTGATAGTGACGTAATATAATAACCGACAACATTAATGTTATTATCAGTAATTTTATTGACGATTAAGAAATTAAAGTAAAAAGTATTTATAAAATACTCGTATTTACAAGACGTTTAACTTCAATTCTAATACTCTCCCAAATCTAAGAAATTTAACTTTTCAGCTCGTGATCAAGGTATTGAACACTTACTTATTCATGCCGAATTTTCGAAACATCGCAAAATAACGAAAACTCAAGTGGAAAAAACAATCCTTACGTTGCATACCGTCCTGACAAAAAAATGTATGTGCTGCCGGCAGTTATTATTTTCAGCTAAGGTTGATTAATCCAGTTTACCGTTCGGCAACTTCACAACTTAATGAAGGAATGAATAATTTCAATAAATTGTCAAAATTTATGTATACCTTATTGAAACTCTTCTTTCAAACTTTTAATTTACAAGTACACTAAATTCTTAAATCACTACGACGGTCCTGTTTACAACATATAAATATTGTGGCATCAAAGCCAAGGTTTCACATTACTCAGTGAAGTTTTTAACAAATAATCAAAACAGATTCCTCATTAGAAACACTTTCAATGAACAAGTATAATATTTTTTAATTAAGAATTAAGTTTTATTTTGGAATCGTTTAAATAGAACATTAAATATCATTGAACTCTGCAAAAGATACATGTTAATGCCTCAAGTATCAAGGAAAAGGCATTCACAAGTAAAGACAAGGCATCTTTCATGATGTATTTAAGGAAACGATTAAATATATTTGTAAATTAAAATACCAATTACTAAATGGATAATATAATTTAGTTGTTTATTAAAAAAGACTTTTCACTATAAGCTATTTTTTATTTCAAATTGGAAAAAAACCACTTTTATTTAAGAATTAGAATTCAATTGTTATTGTCAAACTAAGACATTAAATATTTTAAGCTTATAACATTGTAAGTTTCAAGCACAGTCCAACTTAATTTGGACAGACGTATCGTGCTTCCAGATACACTCCTAACTCTAGCTATTATGACTACATTAACAAGGCATTAATGTTCTCGACTAATGACTGTATTAAAAATTTGTTGCCGAATAAAATTGAAATTATTACATTACTCACTTTGAGAGAAAAAATAAAAAAAGTCTCTTGTTTTCTGAAGAAAAGCTAAAGGCAAGGGGCATGAGCTTTTTTGCTCGTTCTCATGCTGTGTATTCAATTTTACGTGGAAAAAGTAGAACCTTTTCTTTTTGTGTATACTTTACTGTAAAGTAGTATAAAAAATTATTTTAAAATAATTCATCCATTCAATTGTTTATTTAAAGCTTACAAAAAATAAACTACTTTTAATAGTAAACTATAATTTTTTATAAAATCATTAACATAGGAACCTGCTTGTGTTTTTAGGGCGCAATATGCGCTCAAGGGCGTGGAGGCTTGCATCCAAGTCGCGTATCTTATTTTTCTCTTTAAGGGCAAAAAGTGAGGTTCTGGGTTTTGGTTAATGTAGTAAAAGATAAATATTGAATTGAAAGTACACAAAGATTCAGTCAAACGTTTAATATGTGTAGAAAAAGCTTTGTTTATGAATGAATAATCAGTATTTTAAGTCATTATTATATCTTCTTTATGTATTTTAAGTACAGTCTCGATATCATTAAAGTTCTTTCATTAAATTATCGTGAATACCGTTGTATTTCGTTACATTATTTTCTAACAATATTTATTAAAAAATTCTTATGTCCTTACAGAAAAAAAAAACAAGTTAACTTGACGTCAGTTATTTAAATATCAAAAAAAATAAAACTTCAAACTATGTTAATTGATTAATATTCGTAGAGAAAAATGGGAACTTGCTCGTGATACCTGAATCTAGTATTTTTATCCTCGAATACAGGGAGAAAAAGAAGTTATTTTCACAGTGGTATATACATAACTAGCTTAGTTAACTAGAAATTATTAATTAACATTTTTGACTTTTTAGTTGTTGCAATTTACATGCAAAATGTGGGGGGGGGGTTCGGAAATAACGG
>NW_019379767.1:0-11509 GCF_000648655.2 Copidosoma floridanum | reverse complement strand
GTAATAAATACATATTATTAACGAACTATAAATTCTAAAAATAGAAAGGTTATAATATATCTAAGAAAAATAAATTATTGTAACGCGCCTCTTTCAAAAATCCAACAATCAATTGAGGCCAAACTCATGCGATATTCACGTTTATTTTATTTTTTCTCTGTATATTTTGATGGCGTAAAAGTCATGAAAGGTTATAACTAATTAAGTAGCGATTAAGTAATGAATTACTTTTTATTTAAGTTGCTGAAAAAAAATTTTATGAAATAAAAAAAAATGTTTCAAAAATTTTCAGGGATAAAATAGGGTGCAAAAAATGACAATTAACCATTTTTACTTCATCCACACAATTTTTTATATGCCAATCTGAAAGTATCAGAAATTGCTTGCTGTTGTCGCATAAATATCACGACATAAAGCCAGATAGTTAGATTTTCTGACTTGCTTAGCGAATATTTAAAACGAAGCCGAGGACATAACGCCATGAACGCAAGGATACCTAAAATATTCTGGACGTGTATTGTACACTATTTTTCTTGATCTTCTCCCGAAAGTACGTTCAATATCCAAAATTATCAACGTAATTGCTACCAATATAAACGTGTCCGTGTTTTATAATAAGAACGACAGTGTTGTACATTTTATTGCCCGATCACATACCACACATCCATACTGCTAACATTTCTTTACGGATTAAAATTTTCTATTTGCTTTAAAAATAACATTATTCAAATAAATGCTTGAAAAAGTTTTAATAATTAAAAAAAAAAAAAAAAGATTTACATTCTTACGTCTTATACTTTATCACTTATTTTTCAGTGATACAGAGGTCATGTAAATATGTAAAATATGCATTTAAAAGGCACTCGTAACATATGCGTATACAAGCAATATCGCAAGAAATTATGCATTAGTTGGCTCTAAATAAATAAAAATAAAATTCTTACTAAAATCATGACGGTCACTGGGTTCACTTGGCAGTACCAATATTATAATACTAGCTTCAAAAGTGAACTAAACGCTCAATTACAATTTTCGTCAGGATTATATTAAGATTGATTTCTTGTGATATAATCGTACGCAAGCTCTCTTAAAAACTGCCACATGTTGCCTCGACCAAACTTTTCTAAAAAATAATCTCGTCCACTCCTCACTGACTCAAATGACTTTGACAGCTTCAAAATACTGGATTATAGGTTATGTACACTTACATCCTGTTTTCATGCGTTTAATATAACATTTACAAGTATTTCATCGACTATTTTTGCATATGGAAGAAACGCTGTATACAACTTTCATTTAAAACTTGCAAGTATTCTTGATAACCCAACGTATACAAAGTAAACGAATTTACAAACGAATCGCACATATTGCATTTCGATTGCAAAGTCGCTCGAGTGTTTTATTTATATATTATACAAAAATAATTGTTAAAATAAATCTAATTTTAATTCCATTTAAAAAGCTCAAGGTATGAAAGAATGAGTAAATAAGTGTCGTCTAAGTTTAATCACTAATTTTTCTCCCTCTCCTAGCCAAAAATACGTACCTCCTGGTCGGTCTGCTTGGCAAGAAGAAGTCTCTTTTAATTACAGTCAAGACACAACTTTTTCGCTTCGATTTGAGACCAATTAACTTAAGTTTAGTGTCGCAGCAGTAGCTCATGGAGTTGTGTTACGATTACGAATGACGAGAAACTTGTAGGTTAACATCAAAATAATTGAGGAGCCATGGAATTTCGGAATTTTTTGGTACACGCTTGTTATTTTTGGTTAATCTTTCGATACATGTATTATTAGTCATAAGTTTTTAATCTATAGATTAGGTATTTGACTTTTAATCGTTAAGTGAGGTATGAGTTCGAAATGGTGTTCGAATAAGTTCAATTTTAGTATAGATTCTTTATTATATTAAACTATTACAAACGTGTCCATCAAAATATACGATGCACGTTGTTTAATAAAAGTAAAAGCTTAAGTTTATAAAGAATGTCATAACGTTAGAGTAGAAAAAATGTTGTATTTTTCCAGGTTATTTCAATAAAAACGTCAGTATTTTATAAAAAATTTGCAAGAGACTTTTGTTAAAAGTTTACATCGACCAAACCTACAGTTTTCAGCTTGGTAATGTTAAGTATAAGTTCTGACTTCTTCAGATGTGCACCCCACGTAGATGGGATCGGGTTTAGAAGATGAATGTACTGAGACTAAATCCTAATGCAACATAGCGTATCAGGGTATATAAATCTGGAAAATATTATTTACGTCAAGATAAAAATGTTTTCTAGAAATTTGGCAGGTTTTTGATCATGGATAAAATAACAGTTTTTTTTTGTCAGATAAGTGATGGAAATATTTCTACAATGTTAGTTTTTTGAGGAATGGAACGCTCCACGTTTTAATAATAAAAAATTTTTATTTTCAGCACCCTTAAAACTAAGTTTGTTTTACTCGGAATATCGCTTATCACAAGAAAAAATTTTTGAATACAGGTTTTAGTGACGATGACATCCATACAGTGACGTCACTCTCTTATTACATGATCCGTGACGTGTGCAACAATTGTGTAACATCAGCAATAGTAGAAAACTTATGTGAATCATCCTAATTATCATCATCACTATCACGGCACGCCTATTGATCACCATAAAAGCCCCCCAATTGCAAAGCTAGCCGAGGCTACACATCCACTTGTAACAAATACAAGCCTCGTTTACACACGCCACCTAAACATTACAGCCAATCTACTAGTCCTTAAGCATTTTACTCCTCCTTTCCAGTCCACGTCAACATGACTGTGTGTGCCTTCTTTCCTCTTCAATCGCAGTTTTTGAATACTTTAAGCTTCTTCTGCACTAAACACTTTGCTGAGAAGTGTTGGAACTACTCTTTTTTTCTTTTCTTAATTTGAAGTTTTAATTTAATTATAGTTTTAATTTCTTCTAACAAAGACGTACGCCTCACCTACTTTAATATAATTACGTTTAAAATTAATCAACAAGATCAAAAGAAGTTTAGTAATTGTATACTTAGTTTTTCAGAGCGCTGTTATAATCAAAAGTCATTGAGTAGATTTACCGAGTTAAAACGATGAGTAATCAATAAAAATAGTTAAATTTATTTTTTTTTACCTCGTGCTCTATGTTCAGTTAAAATTTTAAACTAAGACACATTGCAGTATTAAAAAAAAAATCAAAGCCATTGTCCTGGCTTTTTATTATAATCTTTTACAGGAATGACAAAATGTAAGAAATCGAATGATAACAACAAATAGGGATACATGTACCTGATACCTTTTAAAATGAATATAAATATTTAATTTTTATTGAGATTTAAAAATTTACTGTGTTTTTCAGTAAAAATTGAGTAATTGAGATATTTTTAAATTTTTTCAAATTGTAACAGTTCTCAATAAATTGTGAAACATGTAAATTTTTATTCGAAGCATATCTTCAAATTATAAAATTGTAATAAATACATATTATTAACGAACTATAAATTCTAAAAATAGAAAGGTTATAATATATCTAAGAAAAATAAATTATTGTAACGCGCCTCTTTCAAAAATCCAACAATCAATTGAGGCCAAACTCATGCGATATTCACGTTTATTTTATTTTTTCTCTGTATATTTTGATGGCGTAAAAGTCATGAAAGGTTATAACTAATTAAGTAGCGATTAAGTAATGAATTACTTTTTATTTAAGTTGCTGAAAAAAAATTTTATGAAATAAAAAAAAATGTTTCAAAAATTTTCAGGGATAAAATAGGGTGCAAAAAATGACAATTAACCATTTTTACTTCATCCACACAATTTTTTATATGCCAATCTGAAAGTATCAGAAATTGCTTGCTGTTGTCGCATAAATATCACGACATAAAGCCAGATAGTTAGATTTTCTGACTTGCTTAGCGAATATTTAAAACGAAGCCGAGGACATAACGCCATGAACGCAAGGATACCTAAAATATTCTGGACGTGTATTGTACACTATTTTTCTTGATCTTCTCCCGAAAGTACGTTCAATATCTAAAATTATCAACGTAATTGCTACCAGTTGGCTTTCACGACTACTTATATATGTATGGATACGGGTCATTGTAAAACAACTTGGGCGGTTAAGGAGTCATTTTGACCCTGCACGAAATAAGTCTTATAATTTGTAAGGTGAAAACTAAGAGAAAAAAGTAGTGGCACCTCCTACGTACGAAAGTATCTCTAAATACGTACAAACTTAAGATTTTTAGTGGTTACGGTAATAACACACTTTTTCAGAATTAAGAAAATTTTGAGATTTTTCAGAATTTTCTTCAACTATATTACGCTACTTTTGCTTATTCTCTATTTTCGGCCTATTGTAGTTTTTTTTGTGTAAAAACTATTTTATTATTTATTCTTTCAATTGAATGTTTCACTTTTTTCACTTTTGATTTTCTTTTTTCATAAAATTCAAAATTTATCAATTTTAGGGAACTTCGTTTTCTTTTTTATCAAATCCAGGGCCATCCTCAATCCTTAAATATGTTACCTACACAAAAAACAAATCTGTTTACATGATTAACAGTAACATTTATTTTGTTAGGTTACCGCTATGATAAATCGTTCCAAAAAATGAATACAGCTGAAAATACAGCTGGATACGGTATTAACTGATTTCATTATTTTTTCAAGTGCACAAAATAAAGACAGTCGCATAAAAGAAATTTTCAAATTTACTACACTTTGCAAATTTGTAAACATAGGCTATACAAACAAGGGTAAATAATGTAAGTATCGACCTCACTGATGTCAAAAAAGCAATTGTACTGGTAGTGTTTTCACAGAAAGTTTAAAATTAACAAGTTAGAGAGACGCGATTTTAAACAAAACATGTACTTCGGTAAAGTTTTTTAGAATATTTCTTCCGTATAGTAAAGTAGGTATTTGACAATACTTAAAGATATTTCGGTATAAACAATTAAAGAAATTGAAATTTTCTCTTAATAAAGGTAAAAAATTTAAGATTTTAATCAGAGACAGGTTAGGGTAATGATATTTTAACACTATATTCTTTGTTTAAGTTTATAATTCGCATTTGATTGGGGGTTTTTCTTCTTTTTTCGTGCATAAAAATTTTCGTGCATAAAAATTATTTAAACAATTCAACTGTTTTTATAGAGCGGGGACATGAAAAATTCACGTTTTTTACACTAGATAACACCTATATCTATACGATTATTATTCGGTGCACCATTTGTCCGACAGTATGTAAAACACTATGTATAACATTTGGATTCTGCTAGACGGTTTGGGTAGGCATCTATAAAAATTAAAGAAGAATATGAGTTGAAAGATTTAATGAAATACAATAAGAAATCTTAATAGTGACATTTATTTTTATTGATTTAACTGAAGAATCTCTTTGCATTTATTTTCAAAATATTTAATCAAATACAAAAATACCTTGACGGAAAGGAAAATTTAAAATTCTAAAATCTAATGTTGTTGCACGTACAGTGGCAGTAGGTGCTTTGAGGGTGCAGTTACACAACGACGAATAACGTCATATGTTATAACAGAAAACCTTAGCACTTTTTTACCGAAAATCGAGAAGCGAACTTTCAAAAAAGTAACGCTTTCATAAACGTAAGGATGCTACGAAGACTTGCTCTGTCAGAAAAAGGAGTAAAAAACAACATTACGTTACTTATGAACTAATAAATCAAATAATTCACAATTTAAAAAGAAAGAATTCATATGATGTTCTATTCATTCAAAACAAAGAATGTACAAAATATTGTTAGTTCACATCAAAATAGCGAAAAGTAAAAAAAAATTTTTGAATTCGTGCTGAACGATGTTTTTACAAATTTTTTATTAAAGCAATTCTTATCTACAGCATCAAATAGCAAACATACTTAAATATTTCTCACGAGTTAACATAAAATAACTAAATTTTTATACAGTAAAATTAATCTTGTCATAAAAATAACATTGGATATCTATGTTGATAAAAAACAAGTAGCATACGACAACTCATAAGACAATTAATAATTTTTATGAGCTATAAGTATGAAATGTTTATTGTTAATCTGGGTTTTTCAAGACACCTTACATTATTATAAAATTTGATTCTTATTTCCAGGAAATCAAATGATTTATACATATTCTTTTATTGATTCTCTTTTTGAGTTTCGTTTTTTACATTAATAAGTGAATTAGCATTTTCTTCAATGTTCCTAGGACTTTCTACATCAACTACTTTATTGTCCTTTCGAGGAGCATACAAAGTTAAGACTTTATCTAAACCAAGCAATGCCTCGACCTTTTCTAAATCGTACAAGTCAGAGACATTATAAAACCCCGTATTCAAGCTTGAAGGACCATTTGCACCATTCTGCTGTTCTTTCTGTTCTGCCTTAACTATAATGTCTCGACCAATAACCTACAAAAATAATAAAGTTCAAATAATAAAGAGCAATAATTTAGGGTGAAAAAATCTTAAAGATTATTTATTGAGCGATTTATTAGATTTACCTGACAAAATTCATTACTAAACTTTGACAAACTTATTTACTTATCCTGTGCTAACTTGAGCAAATCAAATGGAAATGAAATTAGTACTCACCTTGACAGTAATTTCACTTGAGGTGAATTGCGTGCAATCCAGCTCCTTCACAAAGTCAATCTTAAAAAAAAAGACGTAGCACTATATTTTGAACAATTTAACTAAATAATAAAATTAGTTAAAATCATACCTTTCTGTCCAGGTCGACTGTAGTACAGATATCATAAACCTTGAGAAACTTAGGTTGACCCAATGTATTGCTGGCAATCATGGATGGACTGCTTTCGGTGTCAGGTAACTTGAAGTAGGGAAAGTTATATCCTTTAGTTGTCATTCCAAACTTTTTTTGATCTTCAGTAAGCTCCAAGGTAATATTCATTTTTTTTTAAATTTATTTGCGTAGATTAAGCAGTTCTAATCAAATTTTTATTGGTGCCTCAACACGTCAAGGAAGTCTAAAAGCCAACTGACGTGGCTTGCGCCGATATGATACGTTCGTACGTGTCTTTACGTGCATTGCGCGTGACATCACTGTTGGCGAGTTTTTAACGCTTTGTTTTTTGCTAGATGGAAGATTACACTTCAGAACGACTTATTTTCTTCCGTTCATGTGCACTTTACAAAATTTGAATTTTCCTTCCATGCACCTTCATAATTAGTAAAATTCTCGTTTTTATGCCAATAGATAGTCAGCTGACCATTGCCTGGAGATACGGAAATTCCGTTACCTGACCTCCTGCGGGTTGGCTTCCAGGTAAATCTAATAAATCGCTCAATAAATAATCTTTAAGATTTTTTCACCCTAAATTATTGCTCTTTATTATTTGAACTTTATTATTTTTGTAGGTTATTGGTCGAGACATTATAGTTAAGGCAGAACAGAAAGAACAGCAGAATGGTGCAAATGGTCCTTCAAGCTTGAATACGGGGTTTTATAATGTCTCTGACTTGTACGATTTAGAAAAGGTCAAGGCATTGCTTGGTTTAGATAAAGTCTTAACTTTGTATGCTCCTCGAAAGGACAATAAAGTAGTTGATGTAGAAAGTCCTAGGAACATTGAAGAAAATGCTAATTCACTTATTAATGTAAAAAACGAAACTCAAAAAGAGAATCAATAAAAGAATATGTATAAATCATTTGATTTCCTGGAAATAAGAATCAAATTTTATAATAATGTAAGGTGTCTTGAAAAACCCAGATTAACAATAAACATTTCATACTTATAGCTCATAAAAATTATTAATTGTCTTATGAGTTGTCGTATGCTACTTGTTTTTTATCAACATAGATATCCAATGTTATTTTTATGACAAGATTAATTTTACTGTATAAAAATTTAGTTATTTTATGTTAACTCGTGAGAAATATTTAAGTATGTTTGCTATTTGATGCTGTAGATAAGAATTGCTTTAATAAAAAATTTGTAAAAACATCGTTCAGCACGAATTCAAAAATTTTTTTTTACTTTTCGCTATTTTGATGTGAACTAACAATATTTTGTACATTCTTTGTTTTGAATGAATAGAACATCATATGAATTCTTTCTTTTTAAATTGTGAATTATTTGATTTATTAGTTCATAAGTAACGTAATGTTGTTTTTTACTCCTTTTTCTGACAGAGCAAGTCTTCGTAGCATCCTTACGTTTATGAAAGCGTTACTTTTTTGAAAGTTCGCTTCTCGATTTTCGGTAAAAAAGTGCTAAGGTTTTCTGTTATAACATATGACGTTATTCGTCGTTGTGTAACTGCACCCTCAAAGCACCTACTGCCACTGTACGTGCAACAACATTAGATTTTAGAATTTTAAATTTTCCTTTCCGTCAAGGTATTTTTGTATTTGATTAAATATTTTGAAAATAAATGCAAAGAGATTCTTCAGTTAAATCAATAAAAATAAATGTCACTATTAAGATTTCTTATTGTATTTCATTAAATCTTTCAACTCATATTCTTCTTTAATTTTTATAGATGCCTACCCAAACCGTCTAGCAGAATCCAAATGTTATACATAGTGTTTTACATACTGTCGGACAAATGGTGCACCGAATAATAATCGTATAGATAAGTCCCTTTATATAAAGGTATAAAATACTTNTTAGGGTAATGATATTTTAACACTATATTCTTTGTTTAAGTTTATAATTCGCATTTGATTGGGGGTTTTTCTTCTTTTTTCGTGCATAAAAATTTTCGTGCATAAAAATTATTTAAACAATTCAACTGTTTTTATAGAGCGGGGACATGAAAAATTCACGTTTTTTACACTAGATAACACCTATATCTATACGATTATTATTCGGTGCACCATTTGTCCGACAGTATGTAAAACACTATGTATAACATTTGGATTCTGCTAGACGGTTTGGGTAGGCATCTATAAAAATTAAAGAAGAATATGAGTTGAAAGATTTAATGAAATACAATAAGAAATCTTAATAGTGACATTTATTTTTATTGATTTAACTGAAGAATCTCTTTGCATTTATTTTCAAAATATTTAATCAAATACAAAAATACCTTGACGGAAAGGAAAATTTAAAATTCTAAAATCTAATGTTGTTGCACGTACAGTGGCAGTAGGTGCTTTGAGGGTGCAGTTACACAACGACGAATAACGTCATATGTTATAACAGAAAACCTTAGCACTTTTTTACCGAAAATCGAGAAGCGAACTTTCAAAAAAGTAACGCTTTCATAAACGTAAGGATGCTACGAAGACTTGCTCTGTCAGAAAAAGGAGTAAAAAACAACATTACGTTACTTATGAACTAATAAATCAAATAATTCACAATTTAAAAAGAAAGAATTCATATGATGTTCTATTCATTCAAAACAAAGAATGTACAAAATATTGTTAGTTCACATCAAAATAGCGAAAAGTAAAAAAAAATTTTTGAATTCGTGCTGAACGATGTTTTTACAAATTTTTTATTAAAGCAATTCTTATCTACAGCATCAAATAGCAAACATACTTAAATATTTCTCACGAGTTAACATAAAATAACTAAATTTTTATACAGTAAAATTAATCTTGTCATAAAAATAACATTGGATATCTATGTTGATAAAAAACAAGTAGCATACGACAACTCATAAGACAATTAATAATTTTTATGAGCTATAAGTATGAAATGTTTATTGTTAATCTGGGTTTTTCAAGACACCTTACATTATTATAAAATTTGATTCTTATTTCCAGGAAATCAAATGATTTATACATATTCTTTTATTGATTCTCTTTTTGAGTTTCGTTTTTTACATTAATAAGTGAATTAGCATTTTCTTCAATGTTCCTAGGACTTTCTACATCAACTACTTTATTGTCCTTTCGAGGAGCATACAAAGTTAAGACTTTATCTAAACCAAGCAATGCCTTGACCTTTTCTAAATCGTACAAGTCAGAGACATTATAAAACCCCGTATTCAAGCTTGAAGGACCATTTGCACCATTCTGCTGTTCTTTCTGTTCTGCCTTAACTATAATGTCTCGACCAATAACCTACAAAAATAATAAAGTTCAAATAATAAAGAGCAATAATTTAGGGTGAAAAAATCTTAAAGATTATTTATTGAGCGATTTATTAGATTTACCTGGAAGCCAACCCGCAGGAGGTCAGGTAACGGAATTTCCGTATCTCCAGGCAATGGTCAGCTGACTATCTATTGGCATAAAAACGAGAATTTTACTAATTATGAAGGTGCATGGAAGGAAAATTCAAATTTTGTAAAGTGCACATGAACGGAAGAAAATAAGTCGTTCTGAAGTGTAATCTTCCATCTAGCAAAAAACAAAGCGTTAAAAACTCGCCAACAGTGATGTCACGCGCAATGCACGTAAAGACACGTACGAACGTATCATATCGGCGCAAGCCACGTCAGTTGGCTTTTAGACTTCCTTGACGTGTTGAGGCACCAATAAAAATTTGATTAGAACTGCTTAATCTACGCAAATAAATTTAAAAAAAAATGAATATTACCTTGGAGCTTACTGAAGATCAAAAAAAGTTTGGAATGACAACTAAAGGATATAACTTTCCCTACTTCAAGTTACCTGACACCGAAAGCAGTCCATCCATGATTGCCAGCAATACATTGGGTCAACCTAAGTTTCTCAAGGTTTATGATATCTGTACTACAGTCGACCTGGACAGAAAGGTATGATTTTAACTAATTTTATTATTTAGTTAAATTGTTCAAAATATAGTGCTACGTCTTTTTTTTTAAGATTGACTTTGTGAAGGAGCTGGATTGCACGCAATTCACCTCAAGTGAAATTACTGTCAAGGTGAGTACTAATTTCATTTCCATTTGATTTGCTCAAGTTAGCACAGGATAAGTAAATAAGTTTGTCAAAGTTTAGTAATGAATTTTGTCAGGTAAATCTAATAAATCGCTCAATAAATAATCTTTAAGATTTTTTCACCCTAAATTATTGCTCTTTATTATTTGAACTTTATTATTTTTGTAGGTTATTGGTCGAGACATTATAGTTAAGGCAGAACAGAAAGAACAGCAGAATGGTGCAAATGGTCCTTCAAGCTTGAATACGGGGTTTTATAATGTCTCTGACTTGTACGATTTAGAAAAGGTCGAGGCATTGCTTGGTTTAGATAAAGTCTTAACTTTGTATGCTCCTCGAAAGGACAATAAAGTAGTTGATGTAGAAAGTCCTAGGAACATTGAAGAAAATGCTAATTCACTTATTAATGTAAAAAACGAAACTCAAAAAGAGAATCAATAAAAGAATATGTATAAATCATTTGATTTCCTGGAAATAAGAATCAAATTTTATAATAATGTAAGGTGTCTTGAAAAACCCAGATTAACAATAAACATTTCATACTTATAGCTCATAAAAATTATTAATTGTCTTATGAGTTGTCGTATGCTACTTGTTTTTTATCAACATAGATATCCAATGTTATTTTTATGACAAGATTAATTTTACTGTATAAAAATTTA
>NW_019379766.1:358071-376512 GCF_000648655.2 Copidosoma floridanum | reverse complement strand
AAAATTTAGATGGATTGACTGAAAAATCCAGCTGGATTTGTTGGATATTCCACCTGCATAAACTACAAAAACCAGCTGGATCGACTGGGATATCCCGCTGGATAGACTGGAAAATCCATGTGGATCAACTAAATAATCCAGCTAGATTAACTGTAAAATCTACCTGGATTGACTGAATAGTCCAGCCAGATAGACTGGAGAATTTAGATGGAACGACTAAAAAATTAGACTGGATTGGCTGGATAATCCACCTGTATCAACTATAAGCACCAGCTGGATCGTCTGGGAAATCCCACTGGATTGACTGGAAAATCCATCTGGATCGAACAAATAACCCAGCTGGATCGACTGTCTAATCGACCTGGATGCACAGAAAAATCCAGCTAGATGGGCTGGATTATCCAACTAGATCGACTATTACCCAGCTTCATCGACTAGAAATTCTTCCTGGAGCGACTGCAAAATTTAGCTGAACGACTAGGAAATCCAGCTGGAGTATCTAAACAATTCACCTGGAAATAGCTGGATTTCCGCGTGGATATCCAGGGAGATTTTTTTCATGGAGTAAGATTGTTTGAGTACGCCAATTGAGCCTGTAGGCAGTCTCTTGAATTCATATAGTATAACCTAATGAATTGATCATTTGTTATGTTATTTGAAAAAAATTTTTGTTTTGAAACAAACCAACCTTACATATGGTAACTAATTGTAGGCTTCTATGAAAAAATTCTAGTGGGTCCAAAAGTGATTCATTAAAAAATGTGACACTCATGTTTTCTTTTTTCTTCTACACAACAAGCAAGGGACTTAGAGTAGGTAAGAATACAGAAAAAGGGTGTAAAGGTATGACGTTACGAAAGTTATAAATTGTATAACTTATATGACATGACTGAGACAAAGTTTACGAAAGAATGAGCATGGTGGCTAATTTAAAACAATACATATTTATAAAAAAATGTAACTTATGCTTCTTTGTTCAGCAATATTACCTGGACCTTCTTCTACTTGATGCGTAGCAATGTTGTTTCTCTTAGGACATATTTTTCTGCAAATTAATCAAACAAATATGTAACATTAAGTCTGAATTGCATTATACGTTTAGAAGATTAAAACTTATATTATTTAAGATCAACACATACATCATTTGCAATTAAATTGTACTATGCTGAATTTAAAGGAAAAAAAATCATTCTTTGATAGTAAATAAATATAGTAGTTATATGGTTGTATATGAATCGAATAAAATTTACCTGTGAGTATCAAATGTGTGAATACAAGTTTATCAAAACATCTAATCACTGTTTTGACAAATTACAGCAACTATCTCTAACGTGTCTTTGTCTCGCAGCTGAGAAAAACCGGTCCAATCAATCCTACTAAGCCTGTTCGTCATAAAATTTGAACTGCGGTATAAAAGAATAAACATTAGAAACTGTACTTTCTATCTTTTGTGTTATGTACTAAGTAATATATGCGTAAGGATGTATATGGTTCAAAAGAAATAAGCCCAAGATTGATCCATTAAAAAAAAAGTTTCAAGTCTTGTATACGTACGAAAAATAAACTAATATGTAACACAGATCTAGTGTGACTTCTTACAAATATAAATTATTACAAATTTAACAACCATATTGATGTGAAACTATTTAATTTTATTTAAATCAATGATCATTTATTAATATTCTACGAAAGAATGTTTNTAAAAACCCACACATTCAGACCGATACTTGAATTTTCTCTCCCACCTTTCAATACAGCATAAAAAAGGGTTTTATTTACACATTAGTAGACTCTTTTTTTTTTGTTTTGAAAATAAGCTTTATTAAGACTGTAAAGGCTTTTATAGCTACACAAAGTTTACAAATATATAAATTTAAATATTTAGTTTACATTTCTCTAGGAATTAAAAAATTTGTCTGAAAGCCTTAAAGTTAGGATCATACAGGAATTTGTCACAATTAAACGCAGAGAAGCAAGCTAACTTAGCCAAACTGTTGTACAAGGTAACTCTCGGAACATGGTATAGATGGCACTGCCATATAACATGATCCAAATCTTCACATGCGTCTTTACATTTACATTTCGATTCATTAACAATATTAACTCTCGCTAATGACGCAGCCAGATTGTAGTGATTTGCGCGACAGCTATTTATCGTGATGATAAGACTCCTTGTCAGGTTTATGCCGTTAAACCAGGGAGTAGATCTATCGTAGAATAATTTTTTCTTTTCTTGACCAGCCTCTAACACCCACTTAAGTGTACAGTCTTTGGCCTCTTTCATAAAACTAGGTTTGAGATCAGAAAATTATACAGCCTTGTAATCACAATGGTTAAACATAGTGGCCAACTTAGCCACCTAATCAGCCCTCTCGTTCCCCGGAATGCCAAGGTGGGCCGGAATCCGCATAAACTTAATGGTACCTGAGGTATCAATAGACAAGAATTTATTAATTACGATCTTGAGTTTGTCTAAGAACGGGTTGGAAAGCGTATTGAAGGTGGAAGATTTTAAAGCTTGCAACACACTAAGGGAGTCCCAGAGAACGAGAAAATCTGATGTAGGTTGAGTAAGTGCAATATTCACTGCTTCGCACATAGCAATGCATTCCACAGTGAATATGGAGGCCTCTTTAAAAACGCTTTTGGCAACTTCCACATTAAGTGCCGAACAGACAGTGGCCGCACCCGCGTTATCATTTCCCAGAATTTTGCTGCCATCCGTATAAATATTAACTTTTCCAAGGCTCTGCAACCAAAAGGAAAGTGCATCTCTGCCTCCGGTTGGTTTTGGTAGATTTTACCCGAGTCAATATCTATATCGTAAGCCTTGTGATTCCAGGAGGATTTAGGTTTAGTAAAGTTAGTAGGGCAAATATGCTCTCTTAGAGACAAGACACCAGAGATACACTCCTCCAGGAAGTAAGACCTATTACTAGGAAAAGTACTAAAAGAGTTGTAAAACTCAATGATTTTGTTATAAAGGTATACATTTGAGCCCACCAAAACCTTAGAAACATGAGTTTTAAGTAGGAACTTGATGCGTTCTTTAACAGTTAACATTTTGGATTCAGCAATTAACACATTATTTGGAGTAGAAATACGGTATCCTTATGCAATACAGATGGCAGCATTTTGGATTCTCTCAAGCTTTAGGGGAATGGAGTGGTTGTAGACATAGTATGCAATAGCACCGTATTCCAAAATTAACCGGACATAACTTTTGTACAAAGTAATCAGCAGTAGTGGATCACTGCCTCACCACGTACCGCAAAGAAACTTATTAATATGTAAAGCTTTATAATATCGACATCTGACTGAGTCAGTTTGCTTCTTAAAGCTTAGTCTATAATCAAAATAAATATCTAAGAATTTAACGAATTCAGATAAAGAGACTTCAAGGCCGTTAACATTTATAGCTACGCTTCCAGGTACAATGTTTTTTTTATTGAAGTGAACCAACACAGTTTTGTCAGGGGCAAGATCTAAGCCAAGATCGGAGAGCCTGTCACTGGCCTCCTCGACTCCACCCTCCAGGATAGGGCACCCATCCTCGGCACTTGCAGATTCAACAAACATTGCGATGTCATCAGCAAACTGAAGGATGGATATCCAATCGTCCAGATCGTGAAAGATTAAGGAAACATAAATAATGTACAATAGGGAGCCTAATACTCCCCCTTGTGGTACCCCCCGATAAGAAAACCTAGGTTCTATATCATTCAAGTATGAGTACCAGTACTTGGTATGCGTAATATGACTGATAAAGCACAAAATATTACTAGAACAGCCCAACGTGGCCATCTGATCAAGAAGAATATCCAAGTTTACATTATAAAAGGCTGGATGTACATCTAAAAGAGCAGCAAAAACCTGCCACCCTTCCATGAAAGCCTTCTCGGTACTGAGTCTGATATTGAGAAGGCTGTCAGCACACGACTTGCCCCTTCTAAAACCATGCTGGGTGGTAGGTAGGAATGACATATATTTCACCCACCACTGTAACCTATTTTTAACTAAAGTTTCATAGAGCTTACAAACACATGAGGTCAGAGGAATGGGCCTGACACTAGTACCACTTGGTTTAGGAATAAAGTGGATGTATGATTTCTTTCAGTCTTCAGGAAAGACACCCATTGAATTCATTTCATTGATGATGTCCAAAAGGAGAACTTTAAATTTAGGCGGTAATTAGCCAACATCTCTTAGTCAATTGCATCCAGCCCAGGTGCTGACTTGATGTTTTTGCTATCTAGAGAGACGTTAAACTCTAAGAAGTTAAAAGGAGCCTAAAAAAACTTATTATCCATACATTGGGGCAAACAGGTTGGGTCCGATGGAGCCCAAGGAGGTGCAAGCCTAGCAGAAAGCTCCTCTGCCTGTATCTTCTGTAATTGTTGAGACACAGGAGGAGGAGATACATTGACCCATCGGTTTTTAAGAACTCTACATTTGTTCCAGATATAACTAGGACTGGTTCGAAAGTTAAGGCTTTCTGCAAACCTTCTAAGGCTTTCCCTCTTTTTAAATCTAAAAGTCTTAAGGGTCTACAGCACATGCCCGCTTATATTCGCACCAGACTTTGGATTATGAGTAAACTCCCACCTCTTGTAGGCCGCCCTTCTGAGTCTTTTAACCTTGTGACATTCAGAGTTCCACCAAAGATTGAGATTGTTTTATTGCTTAGATCCTTCAAAGAGGCTGCTTTTTTTGGAGGGGTAAGCACTAACAATAGCCGTTTCAATTTTATTAAAGAAAAATTCATATTTATCACAGGCAAACATGTTGTCATAAGAAACATCTAAAAAAGAGTCATAGCACGCATTTAGTTCTTTTACAAAAATTTTCCAGTCAGTACGCTTAGTAGTAATTCTAAAGGACTTCCTGTCATATATATGCTTTTTAATACAAATTTCTAAATATACTGGGTAATGATCTGATCCCCATGTCTATTGGAAGACTTTAAGTGTTAGTAGACTCTTCTATCAAATTAGCAGACGCTTAATTATATAACGATTATCAAAATTGATCAATAAACTTTTTCTAGCTAAGAACTGTTCCCAAAGGTTTATTGATAAATTTTTAAATAAAAAAAAATACCTTAAACAAAATAAATATGACTGACATTTGCAATAGATACAATAATAATTGTAAACTAATCTTATTATTACAGTATGTTCGTCACTTGCACGATCCAATTGAATATTTTTGTAAGAAGCTTCACATTGGTCTTGTAAACAATTTAAACAATAAATTTAATTCGATCTTTTTACTTAGAAAAGATGTAACATAGTTACTCGATAAAAAAAATGTTGTTTACCACATACCATGTGCGAATTGCAACTGCTGTTATGTCGGTCAAACGTTAAGAGCCTTAACATTAAGAATGGCAGAACATAAAAAAGACATAGAGAAAATAAAATACATCTGTACTATCTTAACATAGCATTGAATTGACACACAACTTTGATTTTAATAAAATAAAAATTTTAGTCACGGAAAAAAATTATGAAAAGCTTCTGTTTCCTGAAATAATAAATATACATTATAATAATGATAATAATAATAGACAACAAGATACAGAAAAATTAGAAGATTGTTACAAGTCTCTCGTTAAATTAATTAAGAAAGAAGGCTAACTCTATGTACATGATTTAAGGACCCTTTTCATTTATGGTATTAGGAAAATATGATCTGTTTATGTACGTCTTACAAGAAACTGCTTGCGATTCCTATTTGATTGTATTGTGTGCGTATATTGTGTCATTTGTGTATGTGCAGAGGATAAAAGCAACAAAACTTGAAACTCTGACTTTATAACGATTTTATATCTCCTTTGTAAGACTCAGAGGTATATTATACACCTTACTTAATTTGCGTTTGTTGTACTAACCAAAATTTGTATTATAAAGAATTTCTCATTATCCATTGATTTTTGTACCTGATGAGGTCTGGGACATTGTCCAAACGGCTGAAACGTCGTTTTGTTTTTTAATAAATGCAAGGTTTGACAGTTCCACCATTGAACGTTATTTTAATGATTAACCCACTGTCAGTGGACGTCTTCATTAAAAAAAAAATTAGCAAATTTATGTGAAGGAGGAGCAAGGACAGAATATTTTATTTTTTTTACCTTTTCACTTCTATATCAGGAATCTCATGGACAACACAAACAACATAACATATTTACAATACTCTAACACAAACACACCTTATAGTTAAATAACCATAACGCCTTTAAGAACGGTAACAGCACGGCCTTGGACGTGTCACGTACGGTATCATAGCTACACGTCCGTGTGCGTCCTTTTCTTTTGGCCTACTGATGATAATCGTAGTGAGAGAGTGCATAGGGATAAGTAGATAGGGTGCTGAAGGGAGCTTGCTCTCTGGTTGGAACCGACAAGGTCGAAGGCTTCAAAACGGGTTAAAACGCGCTTTAGCTGTTACTCATGTTGCCTTCTCAACCCTTGCCTCCACACAGTACAGCTTTCGTCCTTATCAGATGAGATAACTTTGTCGTTAATGAAAATTGTACTTTGCCACTGCTCATTTGTAAGATGATGATGATTGCATGCAAATTGTAGTCTCACTACCTTGTGCCATTTCAACAGATTCGTCTTTTTTGCAGCTTTATAGCATTGTGGGTCTTTCCGGGCTGATACATTTTTCCGCAAATTTCTGTAGCATACATCTAGCCCCAAAGTCTCAAATAATCTCATCAAGGATTAAAACAGATGCAGAGTCATTTGCTCCAGGGCTGGCCTCATTTGTTCATCAGTCATTGTACAAATGGATCCATTAACTATTAACAGATTTAAAGTGGGTATCAAATGAATCGTGTATAATGACACATACTCGTAAAATAAAGACTTTTAATGTTGTCGGTTTNCATTATTATTGTTATTATTATTATAATTATTATTATTATTATTATTATTATTATTATGGTTATTATTATTATTATAAAATATGTAAAGAAAATACGTTTCTTTCGTTCTAATCTGCCGCGCTTCACGCACAGTTATAGTCTAGTTTTAATATGGTAATATATAGTTACAGTTTAGTAACACTGATAAAGAGAGATAGATAAAGAGAAACATGACGTATGAAAACACGTGTATAAAATTTTCACAAAGAAATTGAGATTAATAAAAAGTTTATAAAGATAATGTCAAAGTATAAGAGTAACAGAAGGAATAAACTTTAGTTGTCGTTTCTCTTGTTACAGGTAAGATTGTAAATATTGTACATAGAATTGTAACATAGGAAATGAAACTTTTTATTAACTATTTAATATAGAAAATATAAACTTTTACAGAGCAACAAATTGAGTTCTTATTCCTGAAAATCCTTAATGAATAATAATAAGATAATTGTCTTATAAAACGACAATTCTAGTAACAATGGCCAATAGATCACAGTTTGAATTCTCACTGGTGGCATCACCACAAGATTCGAAGTCAAATACCATAATCCTAACCTCAATTACAACAGAAGAGGGTAAAAAATACATTCTACCAGAGGATACTATATACATAGGTACTCATAAGGAATTAATGAAGACAGATAACTTCAACGAAGTCAAAAACAGCTTAAAAAAGAGTCGTCAAACGATGAAAGTCTGGATTACTTCATCACCGGATTTGGAACCAGCTTATATGGATAATGATGGTAATGTACAATTCATGGATATGTATTTAGAAGAAGTAGAAAGACAGAAAAAGAATGATGTTTTGACAGAAATATTAGAAAAATGAGTGAAAACTACACAAAAAAAAGTAATAAGCAAAATTTTAAAGATACTTCAACAAAATTTATACTTGAAAAATTTAACAATAAAAATCCTTATGCAAAACAATGGATGGAAAATTTTGAAAAAGAGTGTACAAGATTTAATATAAGTAAAGATGAAACAAAAATAGACGTATTAAGACTTTTTTTAAAAAAGAGCTGCCTGAATTAATACAGTTCTATGATCACAAGACTCACAATCGAATCGACCTAGACTGAATAGAGAAAAAACTTTCTGGAGGTGTTTGTTAATAAAGGTTGGAGCACGGTAACGCATGCCCTTGCTTTTAGATACAAAAAAGGGTCGTTTATTGATTATGCTTAAACAAAAGAAAAACTTTTACTGGATATGAATGAAAATATCGATGTGAAGACGTTCGTTGCTCTAATAGCAACGGGATTACTAGACTTCATCATGAACAAGATAGACAGAGATGAAATCAAAGTATCAGTAGATTTATTTAATGAAATCAGAAAATTTGAAATCGTAGTAGGTAAAGAAGACAGAAAACAATAAAAAAAATAAAGAAAAAAAGCCATGCAAAACATTTTAAAACTTGAATGAAGGCATCAAATATCGTTTCTCTTGTTACAGGTAAGATTGTAAATATTGTAAATAGAATTGTAATATAGGAAATAAAACTTTTCATCTCTTGTAACAGAGCAACAAATTAAGTTTTTATTCCTGAAAATCCTCAATGAATAATAATAAGATAATTGTCTTATAAAACGACAATTCTAGTAACAATGGCCAATAGATCACAGTTTGAATTCTCACTGGTGGCATCACCACAAGATTCGAAGTCAAATACCATAATCCTAACCTCAATCACAACAGAAGAGGGTAAAAAATACATTCTACCAGAGGATACTATATACATAGGTACTCATAAGAAATTAATGAAGACAGATAACTTCAACGAAGTCAAAAACAGCTTAAAAAAGAGTCGTCAAACGATGAAAGTCTGGATTACTTCATCACCGGATTTGGAACCAGCTTATATGGATAATGATGGTAATGTACAATTCATGGATATGTATTTAGAAGAAGTAGAAAGACAGAAAAAGAATGATGTTTTGACAGAAATATTAGAAAAATGAGTGAAAACTACACAAAAAAAAGTAATAAGCAAAATTTTAAAGATACTTCAACAAAATTTATACTTGAAAAATTTAACAATAAAAATCCTTATGCAAAACAATGGATGGAAAATTTTGAAAAAGAGTGTACAAGATTTAATATAAGTAAAGATGAAACAAAAATAGACGTATTAAGACTTTTTTTAAAAAAGAGCTGCCTGAATTAATACAGTTCTATGATCACAAGACTCACAATCGAATCGACCTAGACTGAATAGAGAAAAAACTTTCTGGAGGTGTTTGTTAATAAAGGTTGGAGCACGGTAACGCATGCCCTTGCTTTTAGATACAAAAAAGGGTCGTTTATTGATTATGCTTAAACAAAAGAAAAACTTTTACTGGATATGAATGAAAATATCGATGTGAAGACGTTCGTTGCTCTAATAGCAACGGGATTACTAGACTTCATCATGAACAAGATAGACAGAGATGAAATCAAAGTATCAGTAGATTTATTTAATGAAATCAGAAAATTTGAAATCGTAGTAGGTAAAGAAGACAGAAAACAATAAAAAAAATAAAGAAAAAAAGCCATGCAAAACATTTTAAAACTTGAATGAAGGCATCAAATATCGTTTCTCTTGTTACAGGTAAGATTGTAAATATTGTAAATAGAATTGTAATATAGGAAATAAAACTTTTCATCTCTTGTAACAGAGCAACAAATTAAGTTTTTATTCCTGAAAATCCTCAATGAATAATAATAAGATAATTGTCTTATAAAACGACAATTCTAGTAACAATGGCCAATAGATCACAGTTTGAATTCTCACTGGTGGCATCACCACAAGATTCGAAGTCAAATACCATAATCCTAACCTCAATCACAACAGAAGAGGGTAAAAAATACATTCTACCAGAGGATACTATATACATAGGTACTCATAAGAAATTAATGAAGACAGATAACTTCAACGAAGTCAAAAACAGCTTAAAAAAGAGTCGTCAAACGATGAAAGTCTGGATTACTTCATCACCGGATTTGGAACCAGCTTATATGGATAATGATGGTAATGTACAATTCATGGATATGTATTTAGAAGAAGTAGAAAGACAGAAAAAGAATGATGTTTTGACAGAAATATTAGAAAAATGAGTGAAAACTACACAAAAAAAAGTAATAAGCAAAATTTTAAAGATACTTCAACAAAATTTATACTTGAAAAATTTAACAATAAAAATCCTTATGCAAAACAATGGATGGAAAATTTTGAAAAAGAGTGTACAAGATTTAATATAAGTAAAGATGAAACAAAAATAGACGTATTAAGACTTTTTTTAAAAAAGAGCTGCCTGAATTAATACAGTTCTATGATCACAAGACTCACAATCGAATCGACCTAGACTGAATAGAGAAAAAACTTTCTGGAGGTGTTTGTTAATAAAGGTTGGAGCACGGTAACGCATGCCCTTGCTTTTAGATACAAAAAAGGGTCGTTTATTGATTATGCTTAAACAAAAGAAAAACTTTTACTGGATATGAATGAAAATATCGATGTGAAGACGTTCGTTGCTCTAATAGCAACGGGATTACTAGACTTCATCATGAACAAGATAGACAGAGATGAAATCAAAGTATCAGTAGATTTATTTAATGAAATCAGAAAATTTGAAATCGTAGTAGGTAAAGAAGACAGAAAACAATAAAAAAAATAAAGAAAAAAAGCCATGCAAAACATTTTAAAACTTGAATGAAGGCATCAAATATCGTTTCTCTTGTTACAGGTAAGATTGTAAATATTGTAAATAGAATTGTAATATAGGAAATAAAACTTTTCATCTCTTGTAACAGAGCAACAAATTAAGTTTTTATTCCTGAAAATCCTCAATGAATAATAATAAGATAATTGTCTTATAAAACGACAATTCTAGTAACAATGGCCAATAGATCACAGTTTGAATTCTCACTGGTGGCATCACCACAAGATTCGAAGTCAAATACCATAATCCTAACCTCAATCACAACAGAAGAGGGTAAAAAATACATTCTACCAGAGGATACTATATACATAGGTACTCATAAGAAATTAATGAAGACAGATAACTTCAACGAAGTCAAAAACAGCTTAAAAAAGAGTCGTCAAACGATGAAAGTCTGGATTACTTCATCACCGGATTTGGAACCAGCTTATATGGATAATGATGGTAATGTACAATTCATGGATATGTATTTAGAAGAAGTAGAAAGACAGAAAAAGAATGATGTTTTGACAGAAATATTAGAAAAATGAGTGAAAACTACACAAAAAAAAGTAATAAGCAAAATTTTAAAGATACTTCAACAAAATTTATACTTGAAAAATTTAACAATAAAAATCCTTATGCAAAACAATGGATGGAAAATTTTGAAAAAGAGTGTACAAGATTTAATATAAGTAAAGATGAAACAAAAATAGACGTATTAAGACTTTTTTTAAAAAAGAGCTGCCTGAATTAATACAGTTCTATGATCACAAGACTCACAATCGAATCGACCTAGACTGAATAGAGAAAAAACTTTCTGGAGGTGTTTNTTGTATTATACGTATATTGTGTCATTTGTGTATGTGCAGAGTATAAAAGCAACAAAACTTAAAATGCTGACTACATTACGATTTTACATTCCCTTCGTAAGAGTTAGAGGTATATTATACACTTTACTTAATTTACGTTTATCGTATGTATTAAAATTTGTATTATAAAGAATTTCTTATTACTCATAGATTTTTGTACCTGATGAGGGCCATGACATTATCTAAACGGCCGAAACGTCTTTTGTTTTTTAATAGATACAAAATTTGACAGTACGGTAGTACTGTACTATAGTACTATACTATACCATTGGACGTTATTTCAATAATTTTTTTTTTTGTATGTAAATATTTATTGTTCTTGTTTACATTTTTTTTCTTTGTATTGGTGTGCAGTATTGCAAAATTTTGATTTATTTATTCCTTGAGTGAATAATCTTAAAACTATTTAACTTGTTATAAAGCATCACTCAACATGAAATATATGGCCGTAATCAAATTTTTGTTTTATCAAACTCGTTCACTAGATTATTTTATGTAACAAAATCCTTTAAATTTAACAGATAAGGGTTATTACTGAGTCCTACTGCTTATGGCCAATAATTAATTTTACTCGAAGCAATTAAGCGTCAATTTTGTATAATATGGTATTACACTATGTTATTATATATTGTTTGATATAACTTATCCTCCAACTGTTTATCTGATCATTATTCTAATGATTTTTATGACTGTTTTATCATTGTTCCAATTGGCTGCACGATGAGTCTATTTTATATTACGCTACAAAATTTTGTTTGTTTGTTAATATAATAGCTTAATTGTAATTATCAAGGGTAACTTAGATTTTTGCAAATGTATGTATGTATAAAACTATGATAATCATTGATATAGCGATTGCTTGTTTTCATTCTTCTCTTATACATGTTTAATTTACTTTACGTTCTCTTAGAACTATGCCCTTTAGCTTAGTTCCTATCGTTAATCTATCTTTGGACCTGTGTTATTAGTTACCGAGCCCCTATACTCCGTATCTTTCTATTACAATTTTTATAAGGTTCACCAACTTATCATTTCCACCCCTTTTATCTCTTGTATAATTTTGTTCAAAATCAGTATCAGGACTTTAAGATTAACGACGTGACTCTTACCTTTCTCCTTACCTGATTCTAGTCTCGTTTCTGACGCTTGGGCTGTGCAGTCTTTTGCCAAGTCTGTTACTCTGTCGTAGTACACCTTTATCGCTCCATGTTTGGTGTGCTAGAATTGAACATGTACCTTTTCTTCTCTTTTGGTGTTGAACTCGTGTGGATTTTTTGTGTGGAAGCGTACATTTCTTCCGACTTCGATGAGACGATTGGACACTTCTTCAAGTTGTCTATCGCTTGTCCCAGAATGAACCGTATCTCGCAAGGGTGATCTTTCTTTACCTCCTGCGTTGGTTCCATTGGTGTGCATATATTTATGTGGTCTAATTTTTTACATTGGTTGACTGCTTGTCAGGATATCGGAGTGAACTTTTTTTTGCTCATGCTACCTACTATGTGTTCGTGCGTCAGTTTTAGGTATGCCATCATGTTTGTTATGAACCCTTCTTGCTCTACGGGTAAAGGTGTTATTCTAAGCAGGTCTCATTCTTCTTTCGTTACCGACGCTATTTTAATGTGGTATATTTCTTTCATATTAGGTACTGCCATCGCTATTTCTGATATTTTCCCTAGTCTTTTCTTTGTCATTGTGCCTTTGTCATCTGGGAACCTGAGATCCGATCTGAGCTGCCTGGCTAATATTTCTGCCTCCAATATCGTTTTTAACACTGTTTGGTAGATACGAGATTTCTGAACTCGCTTTATTAACCATGTTTGTTGCTGTTTCGAACTTTACTGCTAGTTTGTCAGCCAGTCGCTTCAATTCTATATTATTTCTGACATTCAATTATATCTACTTACCCACTCTTAAAATATTTGAAGCCTTTCTTCTTTTACTTCTCCTGCCTTACTTTTGTAAGGTACAAGTCCCCGCTTGAAACGCTGTTTTACAAACACTAAAAATATCGTCATGTACAAAAAATTTTATCATATTTTTGTTTGTGGGAAGAATATCTTATGCATAAATGATTAAATAACGTTCGATTAACGTCTAAAAAATACATAGACTTGAGTTAAAAAAAAAGTGTATTAATTTTAAAGAGTAGTAACGTGTTCCCCCCAATCAACACGTTATTTGCATTTGTCCCTTCAATAAAGCAGTAGTTGGCTTGAAACGCATTGTTATTGCAAGAATTCCACGGAAAAAAAGGATTGGCTCGACAAAAATGCGTCAAAATGTTTGTTAAAGTTATACAATAATAATTAATATCCACTGTAAGAAAGCAGGAGATAAAAAAAAAGTTTTTTCAATTATTTTCAGTCGTTTCTTATTAAACTAAATAAAATAAATTAAAAAACATAAGATCGATGTATTAACTATTACTGTATTATTTAAAAGCAGACTTAAGTACAAAAAAACTGTTTTTAACTGTCAATATCAATTAGGTAAATTTAAGTTTTTCTCTTTTGCTTTTTTTTGAACCTTAGTAACTTGTTCCTGTTTTAGATTGAATTTATTTGTTCTTGTAACTCTTTTCGTTTTTGTTCTAAAATGATTTTTTTCTCTTAAAATTTCTTTTTTTCTGCTGCGTTTTTTTTTTTTTTTTTTTTTTTTCTACAACTAACTGATTCTTATACCACGTATGCAGAGGACTCACAGACAAATTTTTGTATTTTTTGGTTGCTTGAAACTTATCTCTCTTTTTTTTTTGGTAAATATTTTATTGACATCATCAGTGACTGATTAAAGTTAATTTTTTTATTTGATTGATCGACTTGCTTTACAAAATTTTTTTTTTAACTTATACAAGGCTCGCTTTTCTATGTTAGTAGAAATTAATTCAATGTTCGTGCTCTCACATCATTTGAAATTGAATCAGTATTATCATTAGAGTTGCAAGAAACTAGTTTAATAACTAACTCTGAAACATTCGTGGATTGACTATTTTCATTGGTGCATGCATTTTGATCACTGTTATTTTGGTCAGTATTATCATTTACTTTAAATGTATCATTTTGATGCAGTTCAATAATCGAATTGTTATAAACTTCAAGAGAAGTTATACTAGCAATGACTTCATGAGCAGATTGAGCTATCGTTTTTTGTGTCACGATACTTGTTAATTCGTCACGTAATTCTTGGCTTATATCAATAACAACATCTGCATTTAAATTACTAAGGTTACCTTTAGAAAGTTTGAGTTTATCACAGTCAATTACACGTTCATCAGTAGTCATATCATTCATCTCAGTTACAGTTATGTTATTTGTCGATTTATTTATTACAAATTCGTTATTGTTAATATTATTTATATCGTTACCCATAGCCTTGATAAAACCTGAAAAACAATAAAAATAACAATACAAAACAAATAAGAAATCAATTTAATGTGTGAAACTGTATTAAAAGTACAGCAAATGTTTCTTAATTAAAAATCAACTAAATGACATCAAAATCAAAGTGAAATTAAAAAAAAGTAAAAAATCTAAAATAAGAAATCAAGGTTCTCTAGATTGAATTTTTTAGAAAAAGTGTAAAAAAAGGTCATATAGTGTTAACTAAAAACGTAAAGATCCAATAAAAAATAAAATTTAATAAAAATTTAAAAGTCGAACTCAGAAATCTAATAAATAAAAGATCTTTAAAAATGTGAGAATATTAAAAAAACTTCATAAAATACTTTGCATGCGTTGCAAGTGCTGAAATAAACCAAGATTTTCGACGTCGTTGGTCCATGCTTCAGAAGCTGCAGCAGCCTTAAGTTTCAACAATAGATGTTAAGATAAAATTTGTTTAAATACTTTTATAAAGTCTCGATTATCTGATTTCTTTATGCTCTGATTTTCATCTTTAAATTTGTTTTTTATTGTGTACTTTAAACTTAATTATTACTTTTTTTATTTTTTTTTTGAAAAACATCAATATTAACATTATCCACGTTGAATGGCATTAAACCACGAGCCGTGAAGCCACTTTGAATGCACTACTTTTTGTCTTTAAACAGTGTTAAATCTTCTTTTAAAACTGGGTCAAAATATTCTTGTTTTAATTTTTTAATATAATTATTTTCCTTTCGTTTTGCAACAGCTTTCCTCTAAATTTCCTTGAAAGGATGAAAGAATGCAATATAAAAAGGCTAGATCATGTGCGTAGAATTGGGGAAGAGAATAATTAGTTCAATGGATTTATCTTAACAAAACTGAACCTAAGAAATGTTCGTGTAAGAGGAATGACCGTCTAAATATACTACAACTGGAAACTGAACTCCTTCTTTCACAAGCCAAGGATAAAATATATTTGTCATGTATTTATAAAATGTCTCGGCTGTCATCCATCCATTATCAGACACTCTGATGGAAAACTGCTTACAATTCTCTTTGGTATACTTTCTTTAAATTTAAGCATGACCATGGGAAGAGCTCTACTTCCATCTCCACCATACATAAAAAGAGCTGTTAAATTTTCTTTTTCATTGGCATTTACAATCTTAGAAGTCGAGTGACATTTATTTTCAGCAGTTAATTTGTCAGGCTTTTGTAGGAACTGGACATTGCTTACGTTGCAGTTAAATACGCTGGACGGATCGATGTTCAGCCAATTTTGGCTCTCTAAAAACGTACTAACTTCGTTACACCTTACTTTCAAATCCTCTTGTTTGATGAAAGCTCGATTCAAAGTTAAATGCTGTGCTGTCCTTACTTACAAATTAGGATACCTACGATAAAATGTCTCGTACCAGTGATGACCCGGTCGTCTATTAGTAAATAGATTCTTCCTCTAGAATTTCACTATAATAGCTTGTACACTGTCGAGTAGTTATGTCTTTGTAACTGGAAATCAATTTCAAGCTCTGCATAGTATTCAATTCACAATATCTTGTTCTTCCTCCACAGTCAGTGCCGTTGCAGATGCTAATTGTTTTTTTTTCAGTGAAGTTAGATTTTTTAAAGCTAAAAAAAAAACTGGCCACTGGAATGTTATGCATACTACTAGCTTGTCTGAATAAAGATTCATTTCATACCACTTAAGCAGCTGCTTGAAGATCATCTTTGCTGTAACTATGTCAAATTTTTTTTATTTCTTTTTGTTTTGTCTTTTTTTATCTTTCGTTGTCTTCTCTTTTTTTTTTAATTGTCCCTTTTTCTTTTGCCATACTTCTATTAAATCAAAACCAATCAATAAATAAATAAACATGTAACTACTATACTATGATTTGCATGCATCAGAATTCATTTGTAGGTTAAGTTTTATTTACTAACAAAACAACGATTACTAGGTACTTTTGCTTACTCTCCACGCAATACGTGGGTAAATACCAATTACATTAATACTCTACATGATTATTTTTGTATGAAAACATGCTTTAATTGTTTAAAAAAGTCAAGTAAGTAAATCTTTATGCACATGCGTTTAAAGGCGGGACAAATAGCGAAGCACAGGGCTGTCTCTTAGGAACACTCATCAATAGCGTTTGAAAAAGGGGGACACTTTGTAAATCATATGTACCTCTATTTGAACAAGTTATTTCAACAACAAAATTATAACATTTTTGATAGTTTACTGGTGAAAAGTAACAGACAAGAAGTATTGGTACTCCAAAGCAAGTTTTTTTTATTAATTTACTTTAAAAATATTTAAAAAACACACAATTATTAATAGTGAAAATTTAACTCTCTTTCGTCATGTAACGATGTCATTCGTAACTTCTCAATAGCCATAATTTTTACTTTTTTCTTATGGCTTTAATTGACAAATCAATTGTCAAATAAGTTTTTTTCCAATAGTATATTCCAATTAATCCTAAATTTTTTCATTATTGTACATTCGCACAATATTTTGTTAATATTCATTTTTTTTGAATATTTTATGTGGGGAATACATTTTATAGCAGCGTTCCAAGGGAAGACTTTTACCTTATTTTATTAACATTTGTAGTATTTGTATCTCGAAACGCTGCTACTCTTATTTGTTCTTTGAGGCATTTCGTAGTATTGGTCGTACTTGTTTCATCTGATTCCACAAACGTCTGTTGTCCTATCCTCATCATATTCAGATATCTGCTCATGTAGTACTTCTACTGTTTTTACTTAGCTGTAAACTTCCTGCCCTACTTCTGCTTTGTACCCTGCTTCAAAATCTTGCAGCGCTTCCGTGGTCTTGTGAGTAATCGTTTAAACGCACCCTATGTAGTCATCTTCTTTTCTTTTCGTTACTTTACATTTTTATTCTACTTACCTGCTTGCTTTTATAAATGCATCTATTTTTCTTCATATTTGATCCCAATCTGCGGACCATATTACATTCCATGTAGACTTGACTGATTGGGCTGGTCCTAGATTTTTTACTAATATCCTCGGATTCTTCTCGAATAGCTCTATTTTTTTCAGTTGCTTTCCTATAAGTACGACTTTTTCCCTCCAATATACAATGGATACTTTTTATGTGATACCTACATTTCTCTTTTTGTAAGTTAATTTCTGGATTATTTTAAAGAAAAGAGAAAAAAGAGAAAAAAAAACTGCCAGGAGCATGACTGGTGTGCAGCTCCTAAATACCCTCCTGGAAATCTTATATTTCATAGCGGCAATAGCAATCTCTAAAATAATGATTCTTACAAACGGATAAAATTCAATTTTTGAAGCTCATGATGGGAATGTGAATCTACCTGTACATGTTGCAATACTTGCAAGTTAATTATAATCCGAGATTTCCATGAATGCCTTAAAATTTGTGTGATAGATTAATACATTTTGTTATGATAATATGTTTTTTAATTTTTTTTTTTTTGCGCTTTTCCCTTACTTACTATAATTAACTTATATTTTAGGTGTGCTTGACCGAAGTGTATGTATGCGCATATGCGTATATGTATATATATAACAACCTATCGCTATGCGACAAAATTATC
>NW_019379766.1:288756-337508 GCF_000648655.2 Copidosoma floridanum | reverse complement strand
CCCCCCCACACCATTTTTTAAACATCATGTCATGTATGTTAAATGATGAAACATTAAAAAGTGACTTACAATTTATTATTAAATATTGCCGATTTATCTATAAAAATCATCAAGAAAAGTCAATAAATTATGTAAAAATCTCTTTCCAAGCTCAATTTTCTTATACTGTATTTTTTTGCTTTTCTATTTAAATAAATAAATAAATTATTTTTATCTTTGCATCTAGATAGAGCCACATATAATTGACCATGAGGAAATAAGGGTTTTTTAAAATTGAAATCTACATTACCGAAACTTTGACATTGGGATATGTTTATTGTCATAGCAAATGCCACAACGATTAAAAATTGTTTACGATACAAAATAAACAGTTGTGTTGAGGAGTTTCCTGTGTCTAAAGTTATTCTTGGACTGAAAACTCTATTTCCAATGTTTTCTGCAGTTATTATTTCTCTTTCTATACTATACTGTGATAATTTTTTGATTCGTGAGCGTGTTCCATTACAGAGTCTTTCTGATATACGTAAAATTCTCAGAAACATCACTATTGTACGAATTTTTAGATTTAGTTCATAAGGTGGTAGTCCTTTACGAATATTGTTCAACATTTCCACCGGAAAATTTAAATAAATATTGTCGTCTGAATCATCAACCTCTTCGAAAGTTGCGTTATTTATACTATAGTAGGTTTTAATTTCTCTAGGTAATTTTTTAGGTAATTTTTTAAGAATTTTATTATTTAAATAAAAGGTGCTCTTGTTATGCGAAGTAAGTATATTACTATTCGTCGATCAAATGTAGACATTAGGAAATATTTGAGAACATTTATCATTCGAGATCCAATTTTCAGGAATGGTTAGGGCTTTTATTTTTTCTCCCCCAATTTTTACTAATAATTTTGAAAATTTTTTATCATTAGAACAATCATTCATTTCTAATTTTAAAATTTGGAATGAGTTCCATAAGAATTAAGATTTAAGAGTTTGTTGAAGGATAATTTTTCTATTACCATTTCTTATCACAGGAAGTATCTGACAAAAATCATTTTCTAAAATAATTAATTTACTTCCAAAATATTTTTCAATATAACCCAAATCTCTTAGCATTCTGTCTACTATTTCCAATGCTCTTTTTGGAATCACTCAAGCCTTATCCCAAATGATTAAGTCAACTTCTCTTATTTTTATCTGATTTGAATTCTAAAAATGCACTCTCTATATTATTAGGATTTCAAAGAAGTCAAAAAATTCTATGACTGGTTATCCCCTTTGAAAGCAAAATTGATGCTATGCCAGTCTATTAGTCCGTTCTGAGAAATAAAAAAATAAATTAATAAACTAACGTTTAAAAGTTTTGTAAGTTATTTCCTTATGTATTCTAATGTCTTTGAACAATGTCGAACCAGTTACTTTATTTAATACAAGTATAAAAAAAATCTTTTATGACCTTTTGGAGATGCAATGTTTAATCGTCCAATTGCAATATTTTTTATTATATTTTTTCTTTAAGATAAATTTTTAGTTTAAGAGTACTATTTGAATTTTAATATGTTTGAATATCATTGTTCGAGAAATAAACTATAACATGAACATGTGGTAAATCTGAGGAGCTTTTAATTTCAACATTTGTACCATAAATCTCATTTTTTTTCCACATTATGTTAATATATTTATCACTACTTTTTACATTTTGATAATAATTGTTTCCTACTATAAATTTATAATAATTATGTCATTTATTTACAACATTATTGATTACTAAAGAACGAGCTCTCATGTGGAAGTCTTCGTCACTATACAGAAAATAGGGAAAAGTTCTGAATAANCCGACAAAAATAACTTTAAACATTGAAAGAATTTAGATAGGTCAGAATACAATAATTTTATTTCTTACTCTCAGGGGTTTATATATTTCCTCACAACTTTGGATTACGATAAGTATGTTTGTATATCAACGCGTATGATTGTATACGAACTTGCTTTTTATATTCTAAAGATTCTAAAGGGAAAAGTTCTGAATAAACAATTTCCGTCCCCTTTAACGCTAACTTTAATATTGTTTATTTGGAAAAATTTTAAAAATGTTACGTTTAATTTTAAATTAAATTTGAGTAGTACAAAGTGCAAATAATTTTTTTAATTAACAGTGTAAAACACTGTAAAGAAATTATTTCCATATTTGTCATTGAATTTGAAAATGAAAAATTTTTTCTAACCACTTATATTAATTGATAAAATATATTGATAAAACTCTTAGATGACTACATATATGTAGGAAATGTATGCTTTGAACTAGTAAAGGCTGTCATGAGTTATTGGTCAATGGTAAATAAAGTGAACAAATGAAAGAAAAAACAAGAAAAAGAAGAGACGAAGGGGGGTGAGAAGAAGAAGAAAAGAAGAGAAAGGAAGCAACTCGGGCGTTGATTGGCTTTTTACGACAATGTACGAAATGTTAATGACAAAAGCATTCACCTAATGGTAAATTTAGCATTTGAACGGAAAGAATGCACAGTTCACGGAATAAGGGCATAAGCTCCGTTCCTGGAAAAAGGGCACAAGTCCATAAAAACTCAAGCATTTCGCTGGTTTCTATTATAGCACGAAAACATTTTTTCGCAACATATTGTACTAAAACATTCCTTGCACTTTACTTTAATTATCGGCCTAGTATGGAATCCCAACATTTCCAACTTGCTTGCCCCGATCTAACACTTGTGATCAAACATTAAAATGCGATTTTCTCGAAGTCGTTAGGAATGGACTTATTCCTTTTTTTCGAGAAGCCACAGATATACATCGCTGGTCACGAGGTCAACTTTTTGAGCAGAAATATAATGAGATTATCGTTATTTTATATTTCATAGTGGGGTTTCACAGTGGTTCAGTCAGTGTGAATATGTCTGTGATTGCTCAGAAAATTCAAGGTTAGTAGATACACAGAATTACAAGATTCAAATATTCGGAGTTGAGTGCTTGAACCCACTACCATGTTGCGAAAGAACTGCTGTTAAAATAAGGACTATATTTACAATTTAAGACAATAGGCAGTCCTTTCTCCGCTGCAAGAATTGTGGAGCGTAAAAGTATTAACATTTTTAATTAGGGTGAATATTCTTACTGGGGAGGGGAGATTACTTCTAGTTTTTTAAGAATCGTAAATCCCGCAATGGACAGCAGATATTCACTCAATTTTTTAAAATATTTTTTCAATATGATCATTGTGCATCAAAGAAAGCCTATACTAAGAATATATTATTGTTGTATGCAATTATTATTTTATCATAACCAAAAACATAATTTTGCGAACGAACAAATACAGCTCTAACAAATAAAGTACAAACCCGATTCTTTTGAAAAACATTATAACTTTTTGGGTCACGGAGTACAATAAAAATGTTATTTTTTAAAAATTTAAAATGGCCNAATACCTGTCCAGTATATAAAATATTTCATAGGACTTTTGAGAAATAAATTACGAGGCATAGCGGAAGATCAATTCTGCACGCGAATATCGTTATTTAATTTAATTGACGAGCTTCTGTCGGCTCTATCACGAAGATTCAATAAAATAGGAGAAATAGTGATTTCATATTTGTTTTAAATTGTGTTGTAGTAGTACTGGTTATTAAACAAAAATTTTCGCCACATTTACTATTATTTACAATACAATGAGCTTATTTTCCTGTAAATAATACAGTCATGATATGTAAATCTTTTTGTAAGTCATTTAATAGTTATTGCACTAATATTGTCTTAAACTGCTGCTTTTTTTGAAAGAACAGTAGTCCTACCATTACAAAAATGTATAAATTAAATCTTGTTGACAGTAGACTTTTCTCATGTGTTAGAAAAATTTTTTTTTTTTAAACTTCTTGAAGCACAACAATTTGTTACCGAGCTATCAATATGCTTGAATCCATTGGTGTACAATAAAATTCTTTACTTGCTCTATGTTATTATTAAAATCTTGGTGTACACAAGTGATACATTCTTTTGTACATCAATTTTTAATCAAAAAAGACTTTTTCAGTCCACCATTGTGCATCAGTTGTTTTAAACTTCTTAAAAATAACCTGTTCATTGTAATTAGCGACCTTTAAAGTCATAATACTGCATTTTTTATCAATATTTAAACAAAAAAAAAATTTTTTTTTGCTATTTTAGATAAGCCCATATGAATTTCTCATAAATAAACTTTTTTTAAAAAAAAACCTTTATCGCACTATGTAAGTAACCCAAGAAACTAACCTACAATGAATTTCGAGATAATTGTGCTTGTACTTTATTTTTCAGAGCTCTATCTGTTTATTTAAAATATTGTTCTTCTTGTACATGCCAAAATAATAATTGCTTACAACAATGAACTATTCTTAGCGTAGGGTTTACTTGATGCACCATTATCATATCAGTAAAAAAAAATTAAATCAAATGGATATCTGCTTCCTATCGCGAGATTTACGATTTTAAAACAAAAAAAAGCAAAATCTCCTATTGTTGGACGCTAGCATATCATGGAGGTGACTACTTGCTAATGAGCTATTTGTTTAAATAATGATAGATCTATCTTTTCATTATGCATTAAGCAATAACTTGTATATTTGCGTCTGTCGTAGCTTTACTGAGACTAAAACTATTAAAATAAAATGCACTTCTTATCATGACTAAGAAGTAAAGAAAATTGTTCTTATTAGTTCATGTAGCATCTTGTTTGATTATGACGCAACTTTTTACAATGGACTAGGACCGGTATACGTCGGTGAACAAAGTTTGTTAGTTGCTTTTAATATTCATACAGTACACCTAAAAGCTTGGTTCAGGACATTTCATCTACAGAAATGATTTTATCACTCAAAGAAAAAGTTCAGCATATTTTCTATTGTAAATTTAAGTAGCATAAGTTACAAGTCTAAGAATATTTTTTTTAAGCAGAATTACTTACAGTTCTATGTATTATGTCTCTATATATAAGTAATATTAACAAATAATTGTTTACCTATTAATCAACCTTTTCTGCTAATAACGCACTATGAAAATTAAGGATAAGATGAAAAAAAGCGTAACATGTAACAGGGAAAAAACCTTTTTTATACTTAAATAAATAATATTTTACATATGTTTCAAACTTAATGACTGTTACACAAATTTATCCTTTTCTTTAAGTCCCAGCTATGCATATATATTACCATGAATGAAGATTGACAACCGATACGTCTACCAATGTTCTAGGTACAAGCTGACGACTTGTAAAGACGATTAAGCCCCACGGTTATATGCATTATCAATGAACACATACTACATGTACTTCATTTAAGAACTTTATGGGAATAAGGGGAGCATAGTTGCCTCATCTATCCATGTTATGATAAATTATATATGCAGATGTAGAGAAAAATTACTTTCAGATTTATTGTACGTAAATAATATTTCTTTGGTATTTAGTGAAAGTAATTGTAGAAAGATTAAGTAAGTATAATTTTGAATCTCCTAAGTGTTGTTAAAATAAAATACCACAAACAACATCAATGATGAACTGTTTTTTTTACTCGAATATATACTATGCACTTAATGATTAATTTGAACCATGTTTTCAATGATTCATTCAAGGAAGAATAATGAGATATAATTGTAGATATGGTTTTTAAATCACGAAAATTATTGATGTTACTTTTATCTGGACGATGTATTGAAAACTAATGTACTTTTAATGATGTTTTTTTAACGCTGTTTTTGTGTCACAATTTATGCTCTTTTTTTTTGACGATATAAATAAAGTTCCACGAGGTTTTAAATTAAATGTACAATAAGCTGGCTGCTACAGTAGAAGAAAATCTTCTTATTAACATTTGAAAATTCAGAAAATTTTGAAAAAAATGATCTTATTTTTAACTTTTAGACATTTAAAAATATTTTTTAACCTTTGGATTAGGACAAGCATATTTGCATATCAACGTGAACGATGGTGTTCGAATCTGTTCATTATAGTCCGTAGTTTTTAAAGCATTGAAAAACCTCAGTGAGATAGGAACTAATATAGTTTTGTTTTGAACTTTCTAAAGTTTTCTAATGTTTTGCAATTCTCGTATTTTGTTAATCAGGCTTAGATGACAATTCCGACAAAAATAACTTTAAACATTGAAAGAATTTAGATAGGTCAGAATACAATAATTTTATTTCTTACTCTCAGGGGTTTATATATTTCCTCACAACTTTGGATTACGATAAGTATGTTTGTATATCAACGCGTATGATTGTATACGATTTTCAATATTATTGATTACTAAAGAACGAGCTCTCATGTGGAAGTCTTCGTCACTATACAGAAAATAGGGAAAAGTTCTGAATAAACAATTTCCGTCCCCTTTAACGCTAACTTTAATATTGTTTATTTGGAAAAATTTTAAAAATGTTACGTTTAATTTTAAATTAAATTTGAGTAGTACAAAGTGCAAATAATTTTTTTAATTAACAGTGTAAAACACTGTAAAGAAATTATTTCCATATTTGTCATTGAATTTGAAAATGAAAAATTTTTTCTAACCACTTATATTAATTGATAAAATATATTGATAAAACTCTTAGATGACTACATATATGTAGGAAATGTATGCTTTGAACTAGTAAAGGCTGTCATGAGTTATTGGTCAATGGTAAATAAAGTGAACAAATGAAAGAAAAAACAAGAAAAAGAAGAGACGAAGGGGGGTGAGAAGAAGAAGAAAAGAAGAGAAAGGAAGCAACTCGGGCGTTGATTGGCTTTTTACGACAATGTACGAAATGTTAATGACAAAAGCATTCACCTAATGGTAAATTTAGCATTTGAACGGAAAGAATGCACAGTTCACGGAATAAGGGCATAAGCTCCGTTCCTGGAAAAAGGGCACAAGTCCATAAAAACTCAAGCATTTCGCTGGTTTCTATTATAGCACGAAAACATTTTTTCGCAACATATTGTACTAAAACATTCCTTGCACTTTACTTTAATTATCGGCCTAGTATGGAATCCCAACATTTCCAACTTGCTTGCCCCGATCTAACACTTGTGATCAAACATTAAAATGCGATTTTCTCGAAGTCGTTAGGAATGGACTTATTCCTTTTTTTCGAGAAGCCACAGATATACATCGCTGGTCACGAGGTCAACTTTTTGAGCAGAAATATAATGAGATTATCGTTATTTTATATTTCATAGTGGGGTTTCACAGTGGTTCAGTCAGTGTGAATATGTCTGTGATTGCTCAGAAAATTCAAGGTTAGTAGATACACAGAATTACAAGATTCAAATATTCGGAGTTGAGTGCTTGAACCCACTACCATGTTGCGAAAGAACTGCTGTTAAAATAAGGACTATATTTACAATTTAAGACAATAGGCAGTCCTTTCTCCGCTGCAAGAATTGTGGAGCGTAAAAGTATTAACATTTTTAATTAGGGTGAATATTCTTACTGGGGAGGGGAGATTACTTCTAGTTTTTTAAGAATCGTAAATCCCGCAATGGACAGCAGATATTCACTCAATTTTTTAAAATATTTTTTCAATATGATCATTGTGCATCAAAGAAAGCCTATACTAAGAATATATTATTGTTGTATGCAATTATTATTTTATCATAACCAAAAACATAATTTTGCGAACGAACAAATACAGCTCTAACAAATAAAGTACAAACCCGATTCTTTTGAAAAACATTATAACTTTTTGGGTCACGGAGTACAATAAAAATGTTATTTTTTAAAAATTTAAAATGGCCTATCTAAAATGGTATACAAAAAACTTTTTTTTGGTCAAATTAAGTAAGAACTGCAGTCCAAGAGTTTTCTGGATTACTGAGTACAATAAAAAAGTTGTTATAAAAAAAATTTAAATAACTGATCCAAAATGGTGGACTAAAAACTTTTTTTGTTCTAAAGTTTATAAAAACTGTAGCGTAAGGGTTTTTCGGAACGCTCAGTTTAATTAAAAGATTATTTTCAAGAAATGCCAAATGGCTGATCCAATATGGCGGCCCAAAAAATTTTTTTATAAAAAAACTTATGAGAACTGAATTATAAAGATTTTTTGGTATTTAATTCATTATGATCGGTCTCAAAACCATCATTATTTTAACTATTACTTGAATCATTTGTGCAAAGTGAGCTATCCAACTTTACTAGATTAAAGATACTTAAAATAATTTCTTTTGTATTAAATGAATGTCATAAGCGTAACATTTTGTTTTTGCATTTCCACATGCTTAGCAGATAAACTAAAATATAAAAAAATTAATTTGTGTTCTTAATGATAAAAGTACATAAAATTCAAATAAGTTTTTTGGTAAACAAAATCACGTAAAATGCAGAATTCAGAAGGTTTTTTGTCAATTAGTGTTATGCAGATGTAGAGAAAAATTACTTTCAGATTTATTGTACGTAAATAATATTTCTTTGGTATTTAGTGAAAGTAATTGTAGAAAGATTAAGTAAGTATAATTTTGAATCTCCTAAGTGTTGTTAAAATAAAATACCACAAACAACATCAATGATGAACTGTTTTTTTTACTCGAATATATACTATGCACTTAATGATTAATTTGAACCATGTTTTCAATGATTCATTCAAGGAAGAATAATGAGATATAATTGTAGATATGGTTTTTAAATCACGAAAATTATTGATGTTACTTTTATCTGGACGATGTATTGAAAACTAATGTACTTTTAATGATGTTTTTTTAACGCTGTTTTTGTGTCACAATTTATGCTCTTTTTTTTTGACGATATAAATAAAGTTCCACGAGCTTTTAAATTAAATGTACTATAAGCTGGCTGCTACAGTAGAAGAAAATCTTCTTATTAACATTTGAAAATTCAGAAAATTTTGAAAAAAATGATCTTATTTTTAACTTTTAGACATTTAAAAATATTTTTTAACCTTTGGATTAGGACAAGCATATTTGCATATCAACGTGAACGATGGTGTTCGAATCTGTTCATTATAGTCCGTAGTTTTTAAAGCATTGAAAAACCTCAGTGAGATAGGAACTAATATAGTTTTGTTTTGAACTTTCTAAAGTTTTCTAATGTTTTGCAATTCTCGTATTTTGTTAATCAGGCTTAGATGACAATTCCGACAAAAATAACTTTAAACATTGAAAGAATTTAGATAGGTCAGAATACAATAATTTTATTTCTTACTCTCAGGGGTTTATATATTTCCTCACAACTTTGGATTACGATAAGTATGTTTGTATATCAACGCGTATGATTGTATACGAACTTGCTTTTTATATTCTAAAGATTCTAAAGGATTTAAAAACCTTGGGAAGATAAGAAATTATACTATTCTTTTCAGAACTTTTTTCAGTTTTCGAACGTTTTAAAAATCTGCTTTTTTTATAATCAGGGTTGGATTACATCCCTAATAACGATTCCTTTACTAAACTTGCTGTTGCGTATTTTACTTTCGTGAAGTGGGCCTTTATATTTACAAAGCTGTCACAATATTTATCATTTTTATAATTGGATACTGAGAAACTTTATAAAAAGACTAAATAGCAGCTTTATATGATATTTATTTAAATACGGGATTTTGTATTACCGTAAATACTTTGAACATTACTTATTTACTCTTGCACACGCTTTAAGCTTTACACAACAATGTTTGTTGTGATACAATATCCATTTATCAATACTATTCAAAAAACGTACATCATTTGATGTGTTTAAAGGAACTATGAAGATAGGCTGTGAGTTGTGAGCTGTATTTCTACTGTATGTTCAAGATGATTGTTTCCATTATTAACTTGAAATGCTGAAGATTAAAAAACAAGTGAAATTGAAGTTAACCCAAATACATAAAAACATTGTGAGCAAATGCATCAGTAAATCCAGTAGCTTATCCATTTTTAACGCAATCTCCAATGACGTAAATGTTACTGTTCATTTACAACTTCTGTTAACAATAACCAAACACTTGCTCATTAAACGTAACCTATAGTTAGGAAAGAGGCTTAGCTTAAGTTTTGTATGCCCTGGAATTTTTGCTTGCTAAAGAGTGATGAAGGCAAAGAAGGGATTATTGAAGCATCTTCTTGTATTAAGCGTGAGCGAAAATGTTTTTTAAGTCAGAACTGCTTTAGGCGCACCACAGTTACTTACACACCTAAACGTACGTACGTATATACATATACGTACTACTACGTGATGTCCGCTCAAGTCTCACCGTTTACCTTCAGAATACTTTGAATCTACCACATACATACAGTACATACACAATATTATCTAAAATTCGTACCGCATCAGCAGTGTGTGCATATATGTATGTAGGCGTATGTGACGTGCACTTGAGTGTGTATGTATGTTTACGTAATGTGTAAGTGTTCATTCATGTTTATATTCTATATTTCTAAAGTAGGGAGAATGTTGTCGTAAATTAAATTAACAATTAGGAAACATTAACTGAACGCTCGGCAGATTAATGCAGAAGTCAAATAATTGTTCACCAATTTTTTATGAAAACTTTAACTCAAAATATTAAATTTAAAAAAAATATCTCAATCACAAAACGAAATCAATAAGAAATCATAACTTTTATGGCTTTTCTACACGAAAAAGAAATCTCCTTACGGAAATGCTTAATAGTATAATAAATTTGGTTTACTGCATAATAGTTACGGTGGACTATAACTGTTTGACAAATAACAAAACAAGTTGTTTAATATATCTGGATAGTGTTAAAAAAGCATTATTGAATAGTTTTAATAATAATGCAACGTACCTGGTGTATTAACGACAAATCCTGACAACTGTCGTTTTAACACATTTCTGTACAGAATTTAAGATCTAGTTATTGTAAGATGAAAATCAGCTCACCATGCTAAGGAGGACGCCTCCGTAAAAGACCTAAGGTTAGTGTTAATTCAGAAAGGAGATGTATAAGCAATAGTGGCAAGTCTAAAGCTTTTACTCCCCACCAGGCTCTCGATATTGCTAATGCTGTTGGAAACAATGTAGAAGTCTTACAGCTAGCTCTGGAGAAATCTAAGAAAAAAGTCTCAAGTCTCTCAAGAGAGAGAAGTTATAAGGGCAAAGGCATTAGAAAAATGTACTTTTTGAAAAACATTATAACTTTTTGGGTCACGGAGTACAATAAAAATGTTATTTTTTAAAAATTTAAAATGGCCTATCTAAAATGGTATACAAAAAACTTTTTTTTGGTCAAATTAAGTAAGAACTGCAGTCCAAGAGTTTTCTGGATTACTGAGTACAATAAAAAAGTTGTTATAAAAAAAATTTAAATAACTGATCCAAAATGGTGGACTAAAAACTTTTTTTGTTCTAAAGTTTATAAAAACTGTAGCGTAAGGGTTTTTCGGAACGCTCAGTTTAATTAAAAGATTATTTTCAAGAAATGCCAAATGGCTGATCCAATATGGCGGCCCAAAAAATTTTTTTATAAAAAAACTTATGAGAACTGAATTATAAAGATTTTTTGGTATTTAATTCATTATGATCGGTCTCAAAACCATCATTATTTTAACTATTACTTGAATCATTTGTGCAAAGTGAGCTATCCAACTTTACTAGATTAAAGATACTTAAAATAATTTCTTTTGTATTAAATGAATGTCATAAGCGTAACATTTTGTTTTTGCATTTCCACATGCTTAGCAGATAAACTAAAATATAAAAAAATTAATTTGTGTTCTTAATGATAAAAGTACATAAAATTCAAATAAGTTTTTTGGTAAACAAAATCACGTAAAATGCAGAATTCAGAAGGTTTTTTGTCAATTAGTGTTATGCAGATGTAGAGAAAAATTACTTTCAGATTTATTGTACGTAAATAATATTTCTTTGGTATTTAGTGAAAGTAATTGTAGAAAGATTAAGTAAGTATAATTTTGAATCTCCTAAGTGTTGTTAAAATAAAATACCACAAACAACATCAATGATGAACTGTTTTTTTTACTCGAATATATACTATGCACTTAATGATTAATTTGAACCATGTTTTCAATGATTCATTCAAGGAAGAATAATGAGATATAATTGTAGATATGGTTTTTAAATCACGAAAATTATTGATGTTACTTTTATCTGGACGATGTATTGAAAACTAATGTACTTTTAATGATGTTTTTTTAACGCTGTTTTTGTGTCACAATTTATGCTCTTTTTTTTTGACGATATAAATAAAGTTCCACGAGCTTTTAAATTAAATGTACTATAAGCTGGCTGCTACAGTAGAAGAAAATCTTCTTATTAACATTTGAAAATTCAGAAAATTTTGAAAAAAATGATCTTATTTTTAACTTTTAGACATTTAAAAATATTTTTTAACCTTTGGATTAGGACAAGCATATTTGCATATCAACGTGAACGATGGTGTTCGAATCTGTTCATTATAGTCCGTAGTTTTTAAAGCATTGAAAAACCTCAGTGAGATAGGAACTAATATAGTTTTGTTTTGAACTTTCTAAAGTTTTCTAATGTTTTGCAATTCTCGTATTTTGTTAATCAGGCTTAGATGACAATTCCGACAAAAATAACTTTAAACATTGAAAGAATTTAGATAGGTCAGAATACAATAATTTTATTTCTTACTCTCAGGGGTTTATATATTTCCTCACAACTTTGGATTACGATAAGTATGTTTGTATATCAACGCGTATGATTGTATACGAACTTGCTTTTTATATTCTAAAGATTCTAAAGGATTTAAAAACCTTGGGAAGATAAGAAATTATACTATTCTTTTCAGAACTTTTTTCAGTTTTCGAACGTTTTAAAAATCTGCTTTTTTTATAATCAGGGTTGGATTACATCCCTAATAACGATTCCTTTACTAAACTTGCTGTTGCGTATTTTACTTTCGTGAAGTGGGCCTTTATATTTACAAAGCTGTCACAATATTTATCATTTTTATAATTGGATACTGAGAAACTTTATAAAAAGACTAAATAGCAGCTTTATATGATATTTATTTAAATACGGGATTTTGTATTACCGTAAATACTTTGAACATTACTTATTTACTCTTGCACACGCTTTAAGCTTTACACAACAATGTTTGTTGTGATACAATATCCATTTATCAATACTATTCAAAAAACGTACATCATTTGATGTGTTTAAAGGAACTATGAAGATAGGCTGTGAGTTGTGAGCTGTATTTCTACTGTATGTTCAAGATGATTGTTTCCATTATTAACTTGAAATGCTGAAGATTAAAAAACAAGTGAAATTGAAGTTAACCCAAATACATAAAAACATTGTGAGCAAATGCATCAGTAAATCCAGTAGCTTATCCATTTTTAACGCAATCTCCAATGACGTAAATGTTACTGTTCATTTACAACTTCTGTTAACAATAACCAAACACTTGCTCATTAAACGTAACCTATAGTTAGGAAAGAGGCTTAGCTTAAGTTTTGTATGCCCTGGAATTTTTGCTTGCTAAAGAGTGATGAAGGCAAAGAAGGGATTATTGAAGCATCTTCTTGTATTAAGCGTGAGCGAAAATGTTTTTTAAGTCAGAACTGCTTTAGGCGCACCACAGTTACTTACACACCTAAACGTACGTACGTATATACATATACGTACTACTACGTGATGTCCGCTCAAGTCTCACCGTTTACCTTCAGAATACTTTGAATCTACCACATACATACAGTACATACACAATATTATCTAAAATTCGTACCGCATCAGCAGTGTGTGCATATATGTATGTAGGCGTATGTGACGTGCACTTGAGTGTGTATGTATGTTTACGTAATGTGTAAGTGTTCATTCATGTTTATATTCTATATTTCTAAAGTAGGGAGAATGTTGTCGTAAATTAAATTAACAATTAGGAAACATTAACTGAACGCTCGGCAGATTAATGCAGAAGTCAAATAATTGTTCACCAATTTTTTATGAAAACTTTAACTCAAAATATTAAATTTAAAAAAAATATCTCAATCACAAAACGAAATCAATAAGAAATCATAACTTTTATGGCTTTTCTACACGAAAAAGAAATCTCCTTACGGAAATGCTTAATAGTATAATAAATTTGGTTTACTGCATAATAGTTACGGTGGACTATAACTGTTTGACAAATAACAAAACAAGTTGTTTAATATATCTGGATAGTGTTAAAAAAGCATTATTGAATAGTTTTAATAATAATGCAACGTACCTGGTGTATTAACGACAAATCCTGACAACTGTCGTTTTAACACATTTCTGTACAGAATTTAAGATCTAGTTATTGTAAGATGAAAATCAGCTCACCATGCTAAGGAGGACGCCTCCGTAAAAGACCTAAGGTTAGTGTTAATTCAGAAAGGAGATGTATAAGCAATAGTGGCAAGTCTAAAGCTTTTACTCCCCACCAGGCTCTCGATATTGCTAATGCTGTTGGAAACAATGTAGAAGTCTTACAGCTAGCTCTGGAGAAATCTAAGAAAAAAGTCTCAAGTCTCTCAAGAGAGAGAAGTAATAAGGGCAAAGGCATTAGAAAAATGTACTCAAATAATTCTGCATTGGCTTTTTATATCGAGCACAATTACAGTTCAGCAACAATGTACGCGAGCATAGTTGCCTCATCTATCCATGTTATGATAAATTATATGAAGCAATGGAGCAATAGAAACCAGATAATCATATTATTTCCGAATTGGAAATATCAAGAGTAGCAAGAATAACTGATACTTTTCACAGAGCGATGTACACAAGTGATGTTCTAATATCATTGATCTCAACTAAAGACAGAAGAACAGTAACGAAACACGCAAATATTTTTTTACATACAAACAGTTTCTTAGCAAAAAGGTAATAGTAATATAAGAATGTCATATTTGTTTTAGAAGTATTATATGCGATACATGCATCTAAAAAATATTCCAGTAGAACTTTCCCCAAAATAAGACTCTGCCAAGTTTGAGGCCGATACAGATATAAGCATTAGTTTAGATGATGAAAGTGACTGAAACTGAATTATAAAATCAAACGCATTCTTGACATATTATATTATATTTGTACATTAGTTTCAAAGTTCTATATAATTATATTTGCTAAAAACTTCACTAATCTTTTATTTTTAAATAACCTTTTTATCGTACTGAGCTACCCAAAAAGTCCTGTACTGCAGTTCTTATCAATTTTTAAACGAAAAAAAAAAACTTTAGTCCTCAATCTTGGATTGGCCATTTTAAATTTCTCAAAAATAATCATTTTATCATACTCAGCTACCCAAAACATTCCTTATACTGTAGATCTAATCAGTTATTAAAAACAAAATTATTTTAGTCTACTATCATATATCAGCCGTTCTGAATTTCTGAAAATTTACCTTTTCATCGTACTTAGCCACACAAACGCACTTATACTGTAGTTCTTATAAAACAAAAAAATTTTCAAGTCTGCTATCTTAGATTGACCATTTTAAATTTCTCAAAAATAAACTTTTATTTAAACTCAAACCCCAAAAATTCTAATATTGCAGCTCTTATTAATTTTTTATCAACAAAAACTTTTCATCTGCTATTTTGGATAGTCATTTCGGATTTCTCAAAAATAATCCGATAATCATACTCAGTGATCCAAAAAGTATTTATGTTGCAGTTCTTATCGATTTTCAAAAGAAAAAAATCTTTTTAATCTGCCATCTTAGATTGGCTATTTTGAGTTCCTTAAAAATAACTTTTTTATTGTATAATCTGACCCAAAATCCCCTTATAGTGCAGTTTTCATCAACTTCTGAACGCCAAATGGTTTTCTTAGTCCACCATATTAAATTGGCCATATTGCATTTCCCAAAAACAACCTTCTTATTGTACTCAGCGACCTAAAAAATCCTTAAACTGCAGTTCTTATTAGTTTTTTAACAAAAAATTTTTAGTCTGCCATCTTGGATCGGCTCTACGGAATTTCTTAACAATAACGTTTTTATCGTATTCAGTGACCCGAATAACTCTTATACTGCAGTTATTTTGAAACAAACAAATTTTTGAGTCTGCCATCTTTGATCGGCCAAATTGTAATTCTTAAAAATAACTCTTTTCTTGTACTAAGCGACCTTGAAAAAATTATTCACCTGCAGTTNTTAATATTCATACAGTACACCTAAAAGCTTGGTTCAGGACATTTCATCTACAGAAATGATTTTATCACTCAAAGAAAAAGTTCAGCATATTTTCTATTGTAAATTTAAGTAGCATAAGTTACAAGTCTAAGAATATTTTTTTTAAGCAGAATTACTTACAGTTCTATGTATTATGTCTCTATATATAAGTAATATTAACAAATAATTGTTTACCTATTAATCAACCTTTTCTGCTAATAACGCACTATGAAAATTAAGGATAAGATGAAAAAAAGCGTAACATGTAACAGGGAAAAAACCTTTTTTATACTTAAATAAATAATATTTTACATATGTTTCAAACTTAATGACTGTTACACAAATTTATCCTTTTCTTTAAGTCCCAGCTATGCATATATATTACCATGAATGAAGATTGACAACCGATACGTCTACCAATGTTCTAGGTACAAGCTGACGACTTGTAAAGACGATTAAGCCCCACGGTTATATGCATTATCAATGAACACATACTACATGTACTTCATTTAAGAACTTTATGGGAATAAGGGTGCAACTTACTGTTATATGCAGTTTATATGTTTAAACAAAATCACGTCTTTACATTCCGAGAAAAAAAGTAAAGTTCCCCTTTTTCCTTGATTTCGACATAGGCTTAAGAATAAGATGTCGAAGAAGTTTTAGAAAAATACCTATTATGCTTAACATAGTAAAACAATCGTTAAAAAAATTAATATGTTGTATATGTCAAGATAATTGACAAACGTGCAAGGTTTTCACAAAATAAAGTCAGCAGTTATAGAGCTATTTGCAAAAACGTAAAAAAACTTGCTTCCAACTTGTAAACTACATTCACGTGGGTGACATGGACGCACTGAGTATACTATCTGCTGTAAGCTTGACTTTTGAAAAGAACAATTGCTTTTCACAAAATCACTTTTAGAAGCCGTTCTACTAAAAGTTATTAAAACTCCGTACAGCTCTTTAATTTAATGCTATATTTTTAAAATCTTAAATTTTTCCAATTCAGAGCGCAGTATCAAAGAAGAAATATCAAATTGACTGTGCCATTTACTCCTTATTTATTATCCCTTATAAAAAAGTATTCATAATACTTCATTTGTATTATAAGAAACTTGGTATCTTTAAAAATATTCTGTAACTCTTTTAAAGTATATTATTAATACCCTTATAAAGACTGGCACGTAGAAGACAGAAGCATACTCCGTTATTAAAAGAGTAGACGTTTTTGAGCTAGGTTAGTACAGCAGACTCTGTCACAGTGCGTTTTATGTACACATACGTGCTTCCCTTCCACCACCCGCTGAAGCAACCCTACTCTCGTAACGAAACAACGCATCGTTCTTTACCGCATACTAAAAAAAAAATTAAGTATTGATTGCTTTTTTTCATTGGTGAGGACAGGATGTCCGTATTCACTTGTTACCAAACTATATGATTTTTTGTGTTAACATACATGTAGCAATAATATTATTAGTGTTAGTGGAAGTCAATTGAAGATTTTATAAAATAGTATGATTATAAGAAAATCCATAAAAAACTTGTAACTTAACGTCAACTACTGCTAAGTCTAGTCTACCTTATCTGCTATTTAATCTTCTAAATGTTTTTCGAATGTAAATCAATATTTTGTCGTTTATATCACTTTTTTAAATACTTTTTCTACTGAATCTAAAACATTTTAATTACATCTACATAACAACTATTTATGTTTTTTTGTTTTACATCATAGACCCATGTAGTTTCACTTCCTGTGGTATTTTCACAGATGCTCTTTCAATACTAAAGCCACCATAGAGATGAAAGAGCATGTAAGATAAGATGTAAGATACGAAATATAAGAAAAAATACATAAAAAGGCATAAAACAATACATCTGATGCTATATAAGATAAGTTATAAGATAAGATACAACATAAAAGATGATATTTAAGGTTTCAAATGAAAAAATCGATATCAGATAAAAGATATAAGATAAGATACAACATATAAGATGAGATTTAAGATTTCCGATGATAAAATCAGTATCAGATAAAAGATATAAGATAAGATATAAGATAACATAATCTTATATATATATATTCATAAAAGCGACTAAGTAACTTGTTTTTCTCATAACTATTATTTAAAAGGTTAAAAAAACGGTCTCGTTTACAATCACAAAAAGAATCACAAGGCTGTGTAACAAAGAAATGATTTCATATTTGTTTTAAATTGTGTTGTAGTAGTACTGGTTATTAAACAAAAATTTTCGCCACATTTACTATTATTTACAATACAATGAGCTTATTTTCCTGTAAATAATACAGTCATGATATGTAAATCTTTTTGTAAGTCATTTAATAGTTATTGCACTAATATTGTCTTAAACTGCTGCTTTTTTTGAAAGAACAGTAGTCCTACCATTACAAAAATGTATAAATTAAATCTTGTTGACAGTAGACTTTTCTCATGTGTTAGAAAAATTTTTTTTTTTTAAACTTCTTGAAGCACAACAATTTGTTACCGAGCTATCAATATGCTTGAATCCATTGGTGTACAATAAAATTCTTTACTTGCTCTATGTTATTATTAAAATCTTGGTGTACACAAGTGATACATTCTTTTGTACGTAAATGTTTATGATTTAACTTATTACTTGACATTTTATGGTGGCTCATTATAACATTTAAATACTAAACTATGACTTAAAATTAGAGGAATGGTTCTTTGATGACAAGCATATCACCGATTAGAATTCAAAACCGTATAACCAGGCTTATTTTTGTAAACAAGTTGTTTTTAAATTGACGTTTACTATGTGTGAGCATGAACACCACTAAACTTTAACAAAAGAAGTTTCAAAATCTCCCCAAATACACCTTAACTTTTACAATAAAACTACGTACAGATAGAAAAGTCACAAACTGTGGAATGATGTAATAAAAATTAGGATTCACTATGCAATATTACAAAATATTCCATCAAGAAAGTAATCGAGCGATAGTAAAATATTGGCCTTGAACGAGTAGGCAGTTAATTCATGCACGTTCAACTTAATAAAATAACAGATATTACAGATGCATGGAAGGCAATGCTCTGTTTTGTACACTGCGTAATGTGTACATTATGTTTAATAAATTATGGCAAAAATTGCAAAAAAGCTCTTATGTACTTCATTGACAACAAAGGAGGTACTAAGCACTCAACAAAAACATAAACCATAAATCAATTAATGATAAGCTCTTGATAAATGAACAACAAGCTATATCAATGAATAAATTATGAAACGATAAACAAGTGTCACGTACAGTATGGAACATACAACGTGGGAAGGGCCTCAGCTATTAGTATTAGGAAGTAGCACAAGCGGGGGAAGAAAGAGCATAAAAAGGCCCGCAGCAGTGGCCACAGGGCTCTTGAACGTCGAAACTAAAAGGAGGATAGTCACAATAAGTAACTCGGGACCGCAAAGCACCTTCCCTCAAGGAATATAGCAATAAAGTGATTGATTGAATTTAACTGCCGCGTTGTTATTAAGCACCCCAAACCCTTAGAATCCTTTGTAACAGTTTTGGTGCTAAGTGTGGGGTAGGTTTTGTCGCGAAATAAAAATTTTTTTTTACACGTGATATTTCGGAATTTTCGGGTAACACTCGGAAAGCACACATAGTGCAGTAAAGCAACAGGCGCAAAAAATTTAAGGCAGTCACCTACAGCTGCTGTCGAGTAAGAAAGGACAAGACTCAACATCCAGTTTCAAAAGGAACCATCGTAAAGAGGATGACTTGGAGTATGTTGGCGATCATCGTTTTGTGCCTTCTGTCAGAGTAAGTAATAATTCTTTTTATCCTACCAAATATATATACTTATTGTCCCTCAGGGTTGTTTAGCTAAGGAAACGACGTACAAAAAATAATACTTAACCCGAATACGGCTAGTTCCGCTCGTTTTAGAAGCCAGTAAAATAGAAATACAAAATCGGAAATAAAATAGGAATCCTTTTTTCTCTATTATTTCTTCGTGCGTGGACTAAAATCAACTAATAAAATTGATCTCACATTACTCTTATATAAAAAAAAAAAGGGGCAAAGAAATAATGAAGTCCAACTACAGGGAAGAGATTTATAATGGGAGGAATGGTTTAAACGAAACTTTTTCCATGACACAGGAAGATTCAGATACAATAACCGTAATGCTTGAACACGACCCCGAATCGTATGCACTCTATATAAAGATGGATAAGAAAAATCAAGTTCTTATGTTAAAGATATTTAAAAATATAAAACCAAAAATTTCATTTCAGAAAAATCCTAATACAAAATTAGCAGAGCCAACAAATAAACCAGCAGAAATAAAGATGTTGATAATTGCACCAGAAAAATCAGAATTAAAAGAGAATGCGTTTAAGGAGAACATAGGGGTATACAGGAAACGTGATTAACTAGGCGTGGAAGGGCTAGGCAAAACGAGTTGGCAGGTAAAGTATACGAAACGGCGAGAACAAGAAAATACAAACAGTAAACAACCTTTTATAACATTCTGCGATTGGCCACCTTTGCATTCAAATGACAACAATTATAACTACTATACATCAAACAATAGGACAGATAGGCTGAGGTTTGGATACGAAGAAAATTATAATGACGTGTATACGAATACAGAATACCTTTTCCCTGCATGTGACCAACCAACCGAGCTGCCGTTAAATAATCAGGCAGAATTTTTTCAAAGGACACAAAGTAACATACGCGATAACCTTTAGCATCAAACCATGCAATTTTTTCCTAGTAATAGGCAACAAACAGGGGTACGTTAGCCTTAGGCTCGAATCTTAATATATTAGGCTACCTAAACAACGCTGTAAATGGTATACCACAGTATAATGGAGACCCCGTGCAGTTTTCCTTATTTGAGCTAATAGTTAGAATGATAAAGGGAACAATACCTGTCCAGTATATAAAATATTTCATAGGACTTTTGGGAAATAAATTGCGAGGCATAGCGGAAGATCAATTCTGCACGCGAATATCGTTATTTAATTTAATTGACGAGCTTCTGTCGGCTCTATCACGAAGATTCAATAAAATAGGAGAAATAGAGACACTTGCATCGGAGCTTAAAACTGTCTTGCAATGGAATAACGAATTAATTATGGATTATTGTGGGAGAGTCCAGCGACTACACAATGGGATCATGATGGCACATGAGGCGAGCTCATACTTGACGCGGGCCGAGAAAGACGCGTCGAAAAAAAGATCAGACGGTGAAGCAGTAAAGCAGTTTCTGAACGAATTAAAGGCACCGTAAACTGGAACGTCGCAGAGTTTCAACCAAAAACGCTAGAGGAGGCTATTGAAGCCGCCATTACTGTAGATAATGAATTAAGTCTCCACTGCTCAATGATAGTGCAAAAGAGCAGATTGAGAGCAAATAACGCCGAGAGACGGTATAACGCCATAATGGGCCTTATCGGTAGCGACGCGGCCGTGGGAAAGTCAGATGCGGACGAGTGGGACGGTGTGGCTAATGTAAAGTACTGTTCGTATTGTCGAGTGCACGGCACCGATTCTACTAGTGGATGTGAAAAATTGTGGCAAGATGCAAAAAAAGGAATAATAAAAATTTCTAACGTTAATAAAGACCCAAAAAAAAAGAACAATAGAAGAAGAAGGATGGTATGATAGGAAAGTGGCGTATAATAAATATCACCGTTGGCATGGAAACGATAGGATTTTTGATCAACAACAAGAGAATAATGGTAAAAGGCCTTACAACCTAGGTAATCGCTACCAAGGAAGAAAATATAACAACAATAGTAATGATTATTATAACAATAATAATAATAGTAATAATTATGATGGAAATAGTTAAAATGACAGAAAAGTAGATCATATTTATAATAGATATGACCATAGAAGGGACGATTATCGGGACAGGGAAAAAAACCAATACTCCAATCAGGATAATCGCAGGGATAATTATAGGAAAGATAATCTTAATAGTCAAAGTGCGTAGGTAAACAGATCGAAAACCGGGCATTTAAACTCGCAGGATGTTCGACGCGATCCCCAATCGTTGGGCATAACAAAGCAATAAATGAAGGAATTCATGAGAGGAAGTTAGGAGTGATAGGGAAGGGTTTGGATAATGACAAGCATAAGGTATCGGAGACTTATGCTACGACGCGTGAAAATTCTAAGGCTGAAGGAAAAGATGAGCAGCAGCTATCTCGCACAGTGAGAATAATTTCATCAAAAATAGGATTCACACCACCCACAGTAATTCTAAAAAGCCCTTATATAAACGAAGGTGCAATATTTTATGCCAATACGGGCGCGGTAATTTTAATAATTAAAGAGAATTGTCTTGATATTAGAGTAGCAGTAAATAGTAGGAAAAAATTAAAAATAAAAGGCGTAACGCATAAAGCTTACCAAACTTTGGGATCTATAAGATTACCCGTAGAAAGTTTTATGTGTACCCTACACGTAGTCCCCCATGACTTTCCCATAGAGGTGGAAGGAATCATAGGATGGTATATTTTTAAGTTGTATAACGGTCAGATAAATGCCGAAGACAACACACTTAAGTTAAATGAAAGGAGAATTCCTCAACGAGAATCAGAAAGTTTTGAAATTGTGCCGAAAATGAGGCAAGTTATATATGCGTTTATAAAAGAGTCGCACAGGAAAATGAAAGTGGGCTGGGTTCCACGACAAAAGCTTACAGAGGGTATTTTGTTCGGTAATTTTATCGCAACGAACAATAATGGTAGGGTGTATGCCGAATGTCTAAATATACCAAATAAAATAATAAATGTACCAGTCCCAGTGGTGGACCTTTTAGAGTGTGAGACAACGAAGAAAGCTGACTCATCGGACGTTAATGGGGATGACGTAGAAGCATTAGAAAGAGCCTTTGTACGGATGCTTAGAGAAATTAAAAACCCCGAAGAGAATGAAAAACTAGGCAATGAGATAAGAAACGACGCCAGCTGCACATGTAGGAAGAAAAATATCGTGGGAAACGAGGGTTGTAACAAGGATGGCCGTGACAACGAGAATACTTAAATACTTGAGGAAAACATTAAAACATACGTCCCAAGTTGCAGGAAAGCATGAGTCGACAAAATATTGGAGTTAATTAACATATCAGGGTGCAACGAAGAAGAGAAAAAACATGTGCGAGGGCTTATGGAGATTGACCCGTCCGTTTTTGGACTCGATGGGGAACAACTGAAAGCGACAAATCTTTTAAAAAATAAAATAAACACGACTACGGATAAACCGATAGTAACAAAGCGGTATAGGTGTCCACCAGCTATAAGATAGCAAATAAAAGTTGAAATTAAGAAATTAATCGAACAAGGCATAATAGAGCCTTCAGAGTCACCGTACAGCTCAAACATGTAGATCGTACCTAAAAACACAGGACCAGATGGCGAAAAGCGCTTACAGGTAGTAACGGATTTCAGGCAACTTAACGAGATAACAATGGGCAGTTGCCATCCACTTCCCTTTCAGAGTAATATACTGGAACATATGGCGACATCACGCTTTATTATAGTGGTAGACTTGAAGCAGGAATTTTTTCAAGTCGAAATACATGAAGACAATGCTCATAAAGCAGCGTTTTCGGGACTGGATAGGCATTACCAGTACACAAAAATGCTAATGGGTTGCACGGATTCTCCGAACACGTTTTTAAGGGCAATAACGCTTGCACTCGCAGGGCTGCAGGGCCATAAGGTAGAGGTACATTTAGACGATATAATGATGTTCGCGTCAAATCTTAAAGAACATCGCAAACGTTCTATGAGATTGTTAGANTATTGGAGTTAATTAACATATCAGGGTGCAACGAAGAAGAGAAAAAACATGTGCGAGGGCTTATGGAGATTGACCCGTCCGTTTTTGGACTCGATGGGGAACAACTGAAAGCGACAAATCTTTTAAAAAATAAAATAAACACGACTACGGATAAACCGATAGTAACAAAGCGGTATAGGTGTCCACCAGCTATAAGATAGCAAATAAAAGTTGAAATTAAGAAATTAATCGAACAAGGCATAATAGAGCCTTCAGAGTCACCGTACAGCTCAAACATGTAGATCGTACCTAAAAACACAGGACCAGATGGCGAAAAGCGCTTACAGGTAGTAACGGATTTCAGGCAACTTAACGAGATAACAATGGGCAGTTGCCATCCACTTCCCTTTCAGAGTAATATACTGGAACATATGGCGACATCACGCTTTATTATAGTGGTAGACTTGAAGCAGGAATTTTTTCAAGTCGAAATACATGAAGACAATTCTCATAAAGCAGCGTTTTCGGGACTGGATAGGCATTACCAGTACACAAAAATGCTAATGGGTTGCACGGATTCTCCGAACACGTTTTTAAGGGCAATAACGCTTGCACTCGCAGGGCTGCAGGGCCATAAGGTAGAGGTACATTTAGACGATATAATGATGTTCGCGTCAAATCTTAAAGAACATCGCAAACGTTCTATGAGATTGTTAGAGCGATTGTCAAGGACAAATCTTACAATTAAGCCAAAAAAGTGCCAATTCATAAAACGTGAAGCGAAAGTGTTAGGCCAAATAGTAGGAAATGGTAAAATAAAAACGGATCCAAAGAAAATCGAGGCTGCAAGAAAATATCCAAGGCCTACAAATGCAAAGAAAATCAAACAATTTTTTGGGTTTGTTGGATATTATAGGAGATTTATTAAAGAATACGCTAAAATTCCTTAACCGCTGTCGAAGCTTCTGAAAAAAGGTACAGAGTTTAAATGGGAAGAGCAGCATGAACAAGCATTAAAAATGCTCGTAGATGCACTTTGCAGCGAGCCGGTACTTAAGCACCCGATCTAGGAAAACCATTTGTGGTGACAACGGATGCATCTAACTATGCCATTGGGGCAATGTTGAGTCAGGGAGAAATAGGAAAAAAAAATCCGTGTGAGTATGCCTCTAGTTGCCTTAAGTGCAGCGAAATTCGATACCCTACTTACGATAAAGAATTGCTCGCTATAGTATATGCAAAAGAGCAGTTACGACCCTATCTATTTGGCAGACGGTTTACAGTGGTTACGGATCATAAGCCTCTTAAACATTTTTACTCATCAAAGAAGCCAGATATAAGATTTAGTAGGCTTAAAGCTGAAATAAGGGGCTATGAATTTGACGTTGTTTATAGACCAGAAATAGCCAATAAGGCACCGGATGCACTGTCCCGAAATCCGATTATAGAGGATGGAGAGAAAAATCCGGAACTACCGCGACGAGAGTTATATGAACTTGCTGAATAGCAGGAGAGAGATGGTCATGGTGACATAAATGCGCCACCCGCACTAATATTCAAAATGCGGACAAGAAGAGAGAGAAACATGATAAGAAATGGCAGATAGAAATATCTGATTCAAATGAGTCGAACAAAAAAGTAGAAAGGAAAAAGTCTCGCAAGACGAATAACTCAGATGAGTTGACGGTCAATGAACACAGCGACGCAGATTCAGAATCAGAGTGGCCGGTGGCAAGTGAAAATATAGAGAGTAAAGGAGCAGAACCACGTAAGAAACAAAGGAAAAGAGGCAGGCCCGTAGACAGATAGTACAGATCGCAGAAAATGACAAGGAGAAAAACATTTAAATAGGATCCTCAAACAATGGTAAAGAACAAATTCTATCACAGGGTCCGACTAAGGACAAATCAGCTTACATGTGCAAAAAAGACAATTTTAAAAAAGGGGTTTAAATAACAAGCACACCGTATTTAGAACTAGAAATACAACTGAAGATGCAGCCAAAAAATCTTAAAAGGCAATTGGATACGCTGCATAGGCACCCGCTAAATTTTTCAGTAACACCACAAATAGAAACTGTGTCAAAGGAGACTATCATAGCGAACTGTGACTCACCAGTGGCCTCAAAAGAAAAATCCGAGCCAGTAAAAAATGAGGAATTCCAACTAGCCGCAGCTAGCCTAGCGAATGAGGAAGGTACAGAGGAAGAAAAAACTGTAGGTACATGGATCATAGACATAAATGCGAATAATGATAAGCATGGGAGACACCAGCAGGCACAGACAAACAGAAATGCGAATAAAGGAAAGAAGGAGAATGACCGATGGGCCCAAGCTCACGCGCAAAGTGTAACAAGCAGCAACAGAAATCACCGAATACGGTCTAAGAGGACCTACCGACGCCGAAGAAAGGGGCACAAAGCAGACCGTCTAGTGAGAGTGTAAGCGAGGAGCAAATAAATGATTCACGACGGGGTACACAGACGGAAGAAAGTTCAGAAAAAGGGATGAAAGTAAACAAAAAGATCGAAGCGTTACTGAATGACCTAATGGATAACTTCCAAGCGAAAGTTAGACTAGATGTTAAGTGCCAGGACTTTAAAGGCAAGCCAGAAATCAGAATAGACGCTTGGGCATCCGATACTATCACCGATCGACTTCTGAGCGATCTGACGGTAAGTACGGATAATGATACAAACGTATCTCAACAGCCCTTGAAGGAAAGAACGGGCTCAGGGGATAGAGAGAAGTTCTTTAGCAAGGAAGATACCCCGCGTGAATCACCACAGATAAATAAAAACCCATCGGGGAATGAAAGAATGAGAGGGGTAACATACGATTATACCGATGAAGGTAATAAGCTCGAAAGTAAAACAGGAGGCAGAAATGTAGCCAAACAGAATTTAGATTAAATCTGCATGGAGTCGAATAAAAATTTGAAACTTATCAAAAAACTACTGGAAAAATACAAGGTAATTGCTTATTCGACTTTCTTATTTTTTCCTGTGATTTGCTATTGACGGTGCGAGAACTTCGGGATGTAATACAATGTTCGGAGTGGAAAAATATATATGTTGACCCGGAGGAGGTAGAAAAAATCCTGCAGCCCAATACAGAATATGGTAATGATGATTGCATATTGTTGCTCGCACAAGAGTTCAGGAAGAATATTTGTATACATCCACAGGGAACTAAAAGGGGAGAAAAGTGTGAGATTTTCGAAAGTTTCACGATTAATGCCAATGAGAAATATGTACACTTGCATCTCCTCTACAACCACTTCAGGCGACTCGTTGCCGCAACCAGGCATAGCGAGGAGGAACAAAGCCCAGTGAAAAGGGAATCACGGGTTAGTGACGAATCGGGCGCCAATATAAATTTGTAAAGTTAAGTAAACAAATCATGGAAAGACAAAGAGGAAGGAGTTAAAGAAATAGAGCGTAATAAAAGTGACCCCACGAATGAGGACGTTTATGAAGATGGGGACATACCCCTCCTGATCCACCACCATCCCCTGACTCTTCAAGTAGTTCAGACTTACTAAACAATGAGAGTGAAGAGGGAGCTGGTTTAAACAAGGCTAGACTAGAGTCGAAAAGCGAACCAGAGAAAGCAGACCTCCAAAGAAAAGTGTTATCAAACCTCCCACAGCTAAAAAAGAACAGAGTATGCAGGACACAGTTACCACATAAAAAACCACCGTGGCTACCAGGAAAAGAAACATACATACAGCCATTCCAAAGAATGCATCGGGCAAAGGATCACTAATTTCATTATTTTAATAACCTAGTATTCGCGACAGTAACAAAAAGTGTGCCTGATACTTAAACAATTGACGCTCTATATTAGCGCATATACATAGATCCAATAGCCCTAAATAATGAAAAGAAGATGGTTGGTGACGTCATAAGAGCAAATGTGAGAAAAGTTGCGGTAATGCGAATGTATATTATATCGCATTTTGAAGATACGGCGCTAAAATCGGACATCAAGAAATGCATTACGTTACTCAAGGCACTAGTAATAATAAATAAAATAAAGTCAATCGTAGTGATACGTGACTTGGCAATACTCAACATGAGCCAATAGATCTACTTCGTGGAACAATTTAAGGAAACTTTTAAAACTTTAAGGTCACAGTGACCTTTTACATAAACACCTTAGTTATACCACTAATGGATCAAAGATATGAGGTTATTAAGGAGTATCACGAACCAACATTCGCAGGTCCTGAAGAAATGAATAAAACCTACAATAAGATAGCAAGGGACTACTATTAGAGGAACATGAGGGCCGATGTAAGGCAATTTATACTTGGATGCAGGTCATGTCAGACTAAGAAACTAGTGCGTGTAAAAACGAAGCAAGCTATGCTCGTTACAGATACGCCCAGCAGACCGTTTGAAAAAATCTCGATTGACTATTACGGACAAATTAATAATCCTTTAACAAACGGCTATACACATATCCTGTCAATACAGGATTGGCCAACCAAGTTAATTGTATTAATACCAGTACAAAGAGCAACAGCTTAAGAAATGGTAAGAGCCTTAACGAATAAATTTTTAGCATACTTTGGAGCGTCAGAAAAATTATTATCAGACCAAGAAACGCATTTTATAAGCAAAATTATGGACGAGTTCACGCGATTATTCAAAATTGAAAAACTTGGGAGCACGGCATTTCCTACTCATAGCAACGGGGCAAGTGAAGGCATGCACCACGTTTTAACAGAATACTTAAAAGCCTACATTAGCAAGACAGAAAAATGGGACGAATTATTGCCGTTGTGTATGCTCGCTTACAATAAGTCGGAACACCAGAGTACAGGCTACACACCCCACGAGCTTGTATTTGGTCAACAGGCAAAACTCCTGTCAAGCTTCAAGAGACCAGAGGTGGGTCAAACATATACAGACTTACTGCTGTAAATAACGGGGATACTCGCGGAATAACGATCATTGGCAGCAATGACCCAAACACAGAACAAATACATATTCAAGTACCATTATGATAGGGTGCTAAACACGAATTTTTTTATGAAAGGTGAGATGGTGTATGTACTAAAAGAGCCATCTAAAGGGAAATTTGATGACTAATACGAGGGCCCTTACGAAATAGTCGGCATAGATTACAGAAACCATAATGTGAAGTTACAGAGAAATGAAGAAATACGTTTCTCACATGCGGACAAAATAAAAAAAGCTTGTGTATTGAAATCTCTGTGTCCGAGGGATAAGATTATAAGAAGAGGAAAAGAAGAAAAATAAAAGGCACCAACAGGCAACTTCCTCCCCACCCCAATAGTAACTTACGAATAATAGCATTATAGACAAATAGGGAATAGAAATAGACGTCAAANAATGTATATTATATCGCATTTTGAAGATACGGCGCTAAAATCGGACATCAAGAAATGCATTACGTTACTCAAGGCACTAGTAATAATAAATAAAATAAAGTCAATCGTAGTGATACGTGACTTGGCAATACTCAACATGAGCCAATAGATCTACTTCGTGGAACAATTTAAGGAAACTTTTAAAACTTTAAGGTCGCAGCGACCTTTTACATAAACACCTTAGTTATACCACTAATGGATCAAAGATATGAGGTTATTAAGGAGTATCACGAACCAACATTCGCAGGTCCTGAAGAAATGAATAAAACCTACAATAAGATAGCAAGGGACTACTATTAGAGGAACATGAGGGCCGATGTAAGGCAATTTATACTTGGATGCAGGTCATGTCAGACTAAGAAACTAGTGCGTGTAAAAACGAAGCAAGCTATGCTCGTTACAGATACGCCCAGCAGACCGTTTGAAAAAATCTCGATTGACTATTACGGACAAATTAATAATCCTTTAACAAACGGCTATACACATATCCTGTCAATACAGGATTGGCCAACCAAGTTAATTGTATTAATACCAGTACAAAGAGCAACAGCTTAAGAAATGGTAAGAGCCTTAACGAATAAATTTTTAGCATACTTTGGAGCGTCAGAAAAATTATTATCAGACCAAGAAACGCATTTTATAAGCAAAATTATGGACGAGTTCACGCGATTATTCAAAATTGAAAAACTTGGGAGCACGGCATTTCCTACTCATAGCAACGGGGCAAGTGAAGGCATGCACCACGTTTTAACAGAATACTTAAAAGCCTACATTAGCAAGACAGAAAAATGGGACGAATTATTGCCGTTGTGTATGCTCGCTTACAATAAGTCGGAACACCAGAGTACAGGCTACACACCCCACGAGCTTGTATTTGGTCAACAGGCAAAACTCCTGTCAAGCTTCAAGAGACCAGAGGTGGGTCAAACATATACAGACTTACTGCTGTAAATAACGGGGATACTCGCGGAATAACGATCATTGGCAGCAATGACCCAAACACAGAACAAATACATATTCAAGTACCATTATGATAGGGTGCTAAACACGAATTTTTTTATGAAAGGTGAGATGGTGTATGTACTAAAAGAGCCATCTAAAGGGAAATTTGATGACTAATACGAGGGCCCTTACGAAATAGTCGGCATAGATTACAGAAACCATAATGTGAAGTTACAGAGAAATGAAGAAATACGTTTCTCACATGCGGACAAAATAAAAAAAGCTTGTGTATTGAAATCTCTGTGTCCGAGGGATAAGATTATAAGAAGAGGAAAAGAAGAAAAATAAAAGGCACCAACAGGCAACTTCCTCCCCACCCCAATAGTAACTTACGAATAATAGCATTATAGACAAATAGGGAATAGAAATAGACGTCAAAATAAATACCACTTCTTTCGGGAACTCCTTTTCTTACGCGGTCCCTGGATGCGCCGCGAAGATTAATTAAATACAGGCATACGGGAGGAGACATTTAACGAAAGTGAATAAATTACGTTCGAAATTAGCACAGACTGAGAAATTAAGGGGAAGAGAGAAACGTGCAATATAAAAATAATAATAACAATCATAATATCATAATAATAAAAGGGAATTATTCAAAAAAGTGTATTATAAGAGGATATTCTATTTTTATTGTCTTTGTTACTTATTACATGAACGATGTATGAGAGGTGGGTAAAAAGTGCGTGTGGCTCTATCTAACTAGCGTTAAAACCATGTCAATACAATTATCACATAAGTGTACACTTAGAAGACATACGCAGATTTTAGGCATGTATATGTAAATGTAAATAAAAAAAAAAAAAAAAAACCTTTTTTGAGTTACATATTTTTACTGCCGAGACGAGCATGGAGGAACGGTAAATAGGAATTATAAGGGGTAACCGCAAGAAAAAAAATTTTATCACACTTTTATCTTGGGCCATGAGTTCGCAAACTAGGACAGATCTTCCTCTTCCCTCTTCCTCCCTCCTTCTTCTGCCCAGCGTCAGGGACTATCCTGCCCCCGCCATAGTCACTCCTGGATAATAACAGCGCCCTCAAACGGCGCACGCAGTCGTCATGAAACAACACTGGATCGGCAGTCACGTCCTTTGCGACGAACAGACCGTCCACTGGACCATCCACCTGAGGTAATTTTTCTTTACAAAAGCATATAACTGGCAACTACGACGATAAGTAAATCAACTGATAGCGCACTTGGATTATCGGTCAGCTGTCAAGAGGATAGGAAGCAGCGTCGAACTGCACGTCGATTACCACCACCATGAAGGCCCAGTGGTAATTACACTCGATAAAAAATGTATAAGTCGCCCCGGACTCAAGACTTCGACAGTATTTCTTCAGCTCATGGCCATCGAATGACGTGCACGCCACCGCTTTCTCGTGGTCCTGGAAAACAAGGAGAAACGGTACTTCTAAGGAGCACCGAACTCCACAGGTTCCAACACCTCTACAATATGGGTACCGCCGCAAGGGCAAAGGGGCCACGTTGTGAGACCACCCTTGCTCACACAGAGGCCTCGGTATGCCGAAATAAGCGTACAGATCAAAAACGAGCCGTGCACCCAACTAAAACAAATTTTTTAGTTAAACTTCAGGAACTCGGGCAACCGCACGAAAATATCAAAAATCGCACTCGCACCAGTCATAGTAAAATTTTTTTTGCGTTGTGAGGGAACAACAAGAAAAAGTACCGGATAAAATCAGCGAGAACACAGCCGGGAGTGCAGCAATGAAAAAAGGAAAACCTAACAGAATCTCTTTGACATTCCCTCCTTGAATTCTGTCACATGAGAAAAGGAAAAGATTAGGTAAATATATACATACAGTAATAAAAAAAAGGGACGAAAGGAGATATGGTACAAGTAAGGGTAAATAAGTGAAGTATAAGTTCTGACGTGACATACTGCTAACTACGGGAAGGCGCGATCATTAAATCATCTGCTCCTCCAATCTCATCCTAACCAAAATAGGGACAAACTGTAATACAACGCGGTACCTTTCAAAGGTACAATAAACAAATACATACACAAATGTCGCGAGAATCGGCGAAAACAACGCTGTAAACATACAGACACGCATGTACCTAACATGCACCGTGGGAAAGATAACATAATTTTGAGCCAAAAAAAAAGAAATTCCTAAGAAATAAGACTATTATGTACCTTATGTTTATAGCATACACATACATAGTGTAACAAATATAGATGTACATAAGTATAACATTAATATTATATGAAACGATATACCCTGAATGTAAAGACAGAGCCGCTCTCGCTTCTTACCGTAATAACCAGTCAAGCCCTAATACTTGATTGCATTTAATGATTATTAGGAAACTATGTCTGATAAATTGTATGGCATGGTCACTTGTATTTACACAGAACGTTATAACAAAATAAAAATAAGGAAATGAAAATAAAATAAGAAGGAAGGTAAAATTTTTCTCTCTCTCTCGTAGTTGCTCTCTCTTTCCTTAATCAAGGGTAACCTAGGAACCTAGAAGCTTACGATAAATGGGAGTGAGAACGGGANGTAAATAAGTTAATATTAAGTTAGATAATAAGCAATAAATGGTAATTCGATAATCATCAATGGAAGTAAGACCAACAAGGGCATATTTATCAATTTATTATGTAAAAGGGAAGAGCGCAAACACAAGCAATATGTGTAATAACACCATTATAAACTTGCGGAAAACTAATCAAAGCCTGTAAAAGAAGAATTAACGAGGATGTTCATAGGAACACCTCATTAATTTTTCTTATATAATAAGTATACATTACAACACAAACAACATGATACAGACACTAATTAAACAATCATTTCGGAGGTGGTACAGAAAAGAAATTTGTCGAGGGCGAAAACGAAGCAGCCTCGGACGTGTCACGTACAGTATGGAATATACTACGTGGGATGGGCCTCAGCTATTATTATTAGAAAGGAGCACAAGTGGGGGAAGAAAGAGCATAAAAAGGCCCGCAGCAGTGGCCACAGGGCTCTTAAACGTCGGGACTATATAGTCTAGGATAGTCGCAATAAGTAACTTGGGACCGTAAAGCGCCTTCCCTCAAGAAATGTAGCAATACAGTGATTGATTAAATTTAACTGCCGCGTTGTGATTAAGCACCCTGAACCTTGTAAAAAAAACAATCTTAATAGCTATGGTTGACAAAAACTCTATAACATTTATAAAAATTTTTTGACTAAATATGTAACTACTATAGTATCTGACAAGCTTATAAATTTTTACTAAAATTTGAGAATCTCCTACATCTCTGAGCTTTAATTTATAGTTTGAGACAAAAAGACTAGTGAAAAATCTTTTTTATGTTTCTTAAAAGCCTCATGCATCACGTTTTTAATAATACTTACTTTTGACACTGTATTGTTGATTGTTAACGATAAATTGTCTTCTAACATAATTAAGGTTGCTTTATTTTTTATTTTAGTGTTCTATTACTTTAACACTTTTGCTAAATTTATTTGTACCATATATTTCGTATACATTCTTATGTATGTCTGTAATTCAAAAATAACTAGAAGTTATATTTTTTACAAGGGAGTAAACTAAGTTTCCTGAATTTTTCAATTTTCATTTATTCATGAGTCACAAAAAATATCTTTGGTACCCAGGAGCATAGTTAAGATTTACTTCTAGAGGTATACTTTGCTCTCAAAAATTACTGTGTTGCCTAGGGAGAAACAAGTTCTTTAACCATTCCCTTCTAATAGTACAACGTCGCTCTACAGGTAAAGTACTTTACCTATTACAGTCACAATAAAACCGTATTTTAAGTAAAGGAACGAAAAACCTTGTATACGTGTCTCAGAAGTAACGTTCAGCATCACTTCTATGGTATAAGTCACCTTTGCCTTCAGCTCATGCGGTCAACACACGTCTAGGAGAAAATGCCGTTGTCAAACATATTGAATAATACAAAAGAATTTGTAGCACCAAGCTTTTTCATACACATTTTTTAAAAGTCTAAGTTTTATACGCTTTATCACGCTTTTACCAATGACTTTCTAATTTTAAAAAATGACGTTACAAAAATAAGCTCAATGTTTACAATATTTTAACAAGACTGCGAGTCCATGTCTTTTTCAACTATTTAAAAAAAAATCTTGTTTGATAAATTAAAGATAGTTCATTAATTAAGGAACTAAAAATAGAGGTTTCTGATCTTTCCTAATAGCAAAAGTCGAATTGCAAACGTTAAAAGTCCTTATAACCTTTGCAAGGCCTTTAACTTTTAATCTTATTTTGATTCACGAAAACAATAAAAAACAAAAATTCAAGGTCCCTAATGAAAATGACTTTTGAATTGGTATCTAATACTATGTTCCTCGCTTTGCAACAAAATCCTAATATTTTACAAATATACACGAAATTGACAAAAACTTTTACAAACAATAAAAATCAGCCATAAGGGGACTATAGACTCCTAGTCGGGACAAAGTTTAAAAAAAAAATTTTTAACAAACATAAATTATACAATACATATTGACTTACATTGTATATATGTCCGCTCCATCCATAACTTTTAATTATGTTAATGTACATAAACTTTCGTACAGCTATATATACGGTTAGTATGCTTTAATAATAAGCATAAGGTATAAATGCTCCAACGTGTGTATATATATAGAGAGAGAGAAAGGAAATGTCTAGTGGTGGGGTAATAAGCAATGAAGAAAGGTTATCACGTACTAAAAAAATAAGAAAAAAAACAAAAATGAACAAGTCGTAGTGTCGCATTCGAACATAAGTAGATGTGAAAACATAGATATGGATATGTGCTACTATCTCTTGCTGCGTTCTGAAACATGCAACACGAAAAAGTTTAATGTCTTGAAATGTTGTGAAAGTTGCCCTTACAAATAGTAGTTATGTCCTTAGTTAATGAAAAGAGCTTAATTGCATACCATATTTCATATTAATAAAAAATATTTATTAATGTTAAAAAAGTACGGGAAAAAATCAAACTAAAAAATATTTACAATATTATTCATTGCTAAGTGTGATATTCATTGCTGTACAATAGTAATAACAATTAGTTTGTGGTAGCTATTGTAAAAAACAAATGTTAAAGATGCAATTTTATTTAAAAACATCCAAAAAATTTTGTCTAGAGTCATACCACCTATGGTAGTAGATTGATGTCGATTATCATTAATATGTAAATGTAAACTATCGTGAAGAAAGTCTTTTAAAGGCTGCGAATCTTCATTATTGAAATTAATGTTCAAATCACTTGAAACAATCATAGGCAAAGAATTATAACTTTTTTGCAATGAAGTAGAACTAATACCTTAATATGGAAGCAAATTAAATTGCAAAACGCGAACAATTTTATTAATGTTAGTATTTGGATAATATATAAACAGCAACGTGCTTAACAAGTAAGGTTATATTTATACATGTCAATTGTTACCAACGGACGTAAACTAATATACATGCACGGATGAACAGCAATTGTCATCTCTCTCAGTCTCTTCCTGTGGCTTGTAGACTACTCGCCTCACCTTTGGATTAGACAGACCAAAATTTTTGCGGGTGGCAGCGTAAAAGGCAACACTGGCCACTTATAGGCCAGTAGCCGTGCACAACATGTGTGTGTGTGTGTGTGTGTGTGTGTGTGTGTGTGNATCACGTTTAGTCCTTTAACCCATTTAAATCAGTATCTGCTACACATCCCGCACAGCAAGGGGCAACAATTGTATCTAAATGTTTGCTACTTATTGTAATGAAAAATCTGCAACAAGAGCCCTCAACGTACTCACAATGTATGAAGTAAAATATTTTAAAAATAATAGTCAAAAGACCCTGGACACATTGCCTTGTTCACTGTGTAGGAGGTTAATATACAAAACAACCCTTAAGTGCTCAGTTTCTTGTGCAAAACACAAATTAATTTTACAAAAATATTGAAGCAACACAATTTCATTCAGAATAAGAATTTTTTATGACTTTTCTAAGGTCACAAGCTCAATATGCTGATTCATAAACTAAGAACTAAGAACTAATATTGTTTGCCAAGAGCAATATAAAGATTCAAAAATACGAGCTCTTGAATAAAAAATAGTCAATGTAATAATACATTGTTATAGTTAAATACAACTAACATTTAAGGAACTAAAGTTTTAACATTTTAAGTAAGTCTTATTATTTTAAAATACACAAGGATTAGAATATTTAAAATAGTTTTAATATTTGCCTTACAGTTAAATGATTATCTGAACAATTAAAAATACACTGTCTACAGCATTTTCGTGCGTATCTAAATTTACTACAGGAATTCTTAATTACAATCGAAGCTACAGCTAACCTTTATTTAATATAAGTGTTTTGGACACTTACTAAAACTTTTTGTGTCAATTGATAAATAACTTTTTAAACTGCATAAAAAAACATTATTATAAATGTATGAGATATATTTAACGTTCATGAGGGTCTTTACTGCATCTCAATCACTCAGAGGACGCATAACTATTTAAAAATTATTTTCAATAAAAGTTGTGTCTACCATGATAGGTAGAGTTCACTGTTCTTTGACGCTAGTATTAAAGACAAGTAAAAAAACTATTAGCATTGTATTATAATAGATTATAAAAAAAAAGTTAGTACATTACAATACTAGGGCGCGAGAAAGGCGATTGTCGTACGCATGTGTCAATCATCTAACCTCTCGCACATGTGGTGTATACAACTTTTCAACACATCATGTGCAGGAAACGAGATTATGAGCCATCTAATGTGGCTCTAAAGATTTCGACGTACAGATGCACTCACACGAGTGCGCAGCACGAGTTCCGAGTCGCGTGTGTAAATCAAGGTTTTAAGAGTCACAGTAGATGGCTCATTATCTCGTTAACCGTACACAGCATGTTGGAAATGTATTTTTACAATAATCTATTGTGAAAGAGCTCTTTTAACAGTGGTATTATGGGTAACGTTTAACTTTGGAAAAAATACTTGATAAATATTGGATGCCCAGTAACTGTAATTTTGTAAAAATAAGTAGTACGATTTGGCACATTACTGGCAGAACTAATTTGTAGTAAATATAATTATTGTATACCATGAACTTATACGCAAACCAGTATCTTTTGATAAAGAAATACAATTTTACGAATTTCTAATGGAGTTCTGAGTTTATTGTTCATGGTGAAAATTCGGTACACGAAATCCCATTGTAAAAATTGTGAAGGATGCTAATAAAGTAAATTTTTATGACAAATTTCGTTTAAAACAAAATATACATTTAGAATGACTTAAAAATTTTATATGCAACAGTTTAAATCATTTTAGCTACCTATGGTTTGGATATAAGATATTTTTAAGGAAGTTAATTAATTGTTTAAACACATCTAGTCGTTTAAATATATCAATAATGCTTTTTGTACTTATTTTCCATAAAAACTGTTCCAGCAAAATTACTTTGTAAGTGATACAAAAAAGGTTATTCTGAAGCTAAACATTTTGAAACTGCACGAGTAAAGGTTGTTTTATTAGTTGTAAAAAATAACGTGTTATTCTAATATTTTTTGTTTACGGTGCAGAAAGTGTCAAGAACATTTCTAATAAAAACCCAGAATAACTTGTTTTCAGTCAACATTAATGGTCCATTTTTATTAATCTAAGTACCCTTGCGTGTAAATTGTTCGTCTGTGATCATCAGCAAGCATGGATCCATAATAACAAAGTGGACGAATCTCTATGCTTTTGTATAGTCCCACCTTACGTAGACATTTTATTTCCTTGTAAAACTTGCAATCGCTTCACACAGCATTGGAAAAATCGTTGTTTATTCATAAGGTGTATTCACTTACACCTGAGATCTTTTTTTGTGCTATCGTCTGCCATACGTTTTTTGGAACACAATTTTTTATTGTTTGCTCTTTTCACTAAATACTTGTAACTTTTCAGATTTGTGGTTAGTTATCACTTCAAGTAGTTTATTGCTGTTTAACAGCAATCGTACCAATATTAGGTTAGAACAAGTTTTTGTTTTTGTATCTTATTCTAAATTTTGTCCATCGTTGAGTGCACCATTTATATAAGATATATTATCACGTATTTCTTCCAAACATGAACAGACAGTAAGTTGCCTTAAGAGTATACAATTTTTTATGTTACAAATGTATTAATTAGTTTTCATGTCATCTAGCTTTGTACTATAGTATATTATTTCATTCCAGAGACTTAAAGATGACTGCGTATCGTGTAAATAAAGTCTTGTCGCACATAAGTATATCAATAAATAATTAAACATCATAGCCCTTGACCTACTCATTTATGTTAAATTCTTTTCTAGGTGTTTTTAGTTGCTTTGTTTTGAATACAATAAACAGANAAGCGTTTCGTTCGAAGAATGTTTCGCGCGATACTTATCTCTGTGTAGTGATTAATTATTTACTACCTGATACTCCAGCAACTTTATAACTACATACTATGAGACTTCCTAGGCATTCTCGTAGATTGATGCCACGGAATGCTTTTTCTTATTCCTACGAAAAAATGCTGACATTTATTTTAACATTGATTATGTGAGCTCGAATTCAACTGTACCTCTTATGAATATGATGTACTGAGCCGTCAAAATAATTATTATCTGTGTGGTCTCAAAAGACAATAGAAATCTTGTTCTCTTTTCTTTTAAACTTAGATATATCCACATTTATTTAGGAGCTGCATAAGAGTTTGGTAGGTATAATGTTTTTAGCGTAAGATCAATAATATGTAAAAAGGACTACTCACTTTTTTTTTATCCCTTAACTTTCTGATCTTACACTGTTCGGAATCATAAGGAAACGAGTAACTTTCTAATATTACCCGCTCTTTACTCAGCTTACCTAGCAATTGTTATTCATGGTAGAAAAATGCAGTTATACTGAAGAAACACCTCATTTCATTTGAAATATTTTTGCAAAAATAACTTATTTACATTTTCAAGATAAAAGCATCTTAAATATTTTTGTAATCATTAAACCCAAAATTATTTCTAAAATATTTGGGCAGTTTAATCAAAGAAGATTTGTAATTCATACATAAGTATTATTTATTGCTAATTTTAACTAGCATTTGTTTTATAATACCTTACATATGCATTTTTATATGTCTAAAAATGTTAGAACTTTCTTTGTCAATGTAGCATTGACTAAAACGTACTTCACAATCATAACACCGTTATTAATTAGACGAGTTTACATATATTCTAAGCTTCAATACATACACCACTAAAGCATCTCTTTATTATTGTTTGCGATGCATCTGCATAAGCTTATCAGTTATAATACACCTAATACAGTAGAGTTATACCGAATATGAAACTAATCATCACCTTTTTTTCTTCGTCAACGTACCTAAAAATGATGTAGAGAAACAAGTCAGTTGTATGGTTAGTTGATTTACTGATAAAAATGCAAAACTTTTTGGCATATATACATTTTTTATAATATTGGAGTCGAATATTAACCCTTTTAAAAAACAAATAATGTTTCTTAAAAAAAAAAAGAAGTCATTATCAAAAAATACTCACGTTTTACAAATTTTGATTCGCGAGGCTGTTACTGACACTTTTACATCGTTTTATTAATTATTTACTAGCTTTTTCTAAGTTAGTAAATAGTTGTACGCAACTTATCTCTTGTCTACATACTTACTATTGTATTATGTACGATGAAGCTTTGGGTCATTATTATGTATTCGAACAAAACTTCACTTACGAGCAAGTAATCACTAACATATGTAGTGAATCAATAAAACTATTGTAAGTAAGCTCCAATTCTTAATAACTTCTTTCTCCAAATGGCTCTGCCTTTACCTGTGAGCCGTACATCAGCTAGGAAGGTTTTCGTAAAAAATGGACTTCTACGAAAACAAGTTAGCATTATCGATGTATATTTGACCACAGAATCTGAATCTGAAACTCGTTTTTTTGTAAAATTGTTCAAAAAACTGTTAATAACATTTTAAATGTTTATAAAGCGATTGACATCAGCAGGGGGCGTTTTTTAATATAATAACTAAACAGTTTGATAAGTAAGCTCACCAGAAATGTGCCCGATCAAGAATTTTACAAAAATGTTGATCAGAGCCAGAGATATTTGCAAATGTAGTGCAACAATCTTAAAGAACGGCAGTTTTTGAAGCCTTTTTGCTCGTAACTCAGGTTATCTATAAGATATGGAGCTTGCAAACCTCACATTTTATAGCTGAAAATCTTAACTTTAATGTTAATTACTAAAGTGTTCTAAAATGACGTTTAGAAAAATGTTTAATTACTGTAAAGTAATATTCCATAAATTTTCTATGAAAATTAGCTCAGTAATTGATTTACAAGCATTTTAACTATAGATGCATAAGAAATATTACCATAATTATTTTTTACAGTTTTAGTACGATTAAAAAAAAAGATTTTGCGACTTCAAGGATGTATTTAGGCTAATTTGTCTCGGAGATATTACAATTTTAAGGTGTGTTTGCGGTGAGCACGTTGTAACTGCTCCACGCGGTTACATGAGGCTCGAGAGGGTGGCTAACTAAAAATGTCTCCGGCTTTTTTGTAAAATTAAATATATTGAGTTGTATGGCCAAACATATAATAGCATAAAAAATAAATATATGTTAATGTGTAAGATATTTAAGAATAATAATAAATATAACCACTTAATACGTAAAATAATTATATATTTTTTAGTTACTTTTTTACATTGTGAATTTTTTATCACGTGTTAGTTGCACCATTCAGTCTTACATATTTTACAATTGTAATTTACTTAAAGTTATGCTATTGGCAGTGACGGATTAACAGGTCGTTTGCCATTTATCTGGATGCTAACACAAGAGTAATGACTAATCATATTTCTTTAAAAATTCGAAAAAAAACCCGTATGTCTTTATTCTCATAGTAATGTATTCGATTTAGATGTTTGGTTAAAACTTGGTGAAAACGTTATTCATACANAGTAAATTAGTTAAATAAAATAACATAATTTTTTGACATGTTCAGCAGCTTTTTAAACATCACGGTATGTATTTATTATTTATCCTTGTAATTTATTGATTTTACTTACATACCCCACTATGCTTGGTAAGGAAGAACGGGTTTACAAATCGACTACCTGTACTCCTTTTACAATTCTTTTGACTTTAACTTACTCTAATTACTTCTATTTTCAAGTTATTTTATTTTTATTTTAATTTTTGGTTTCGTAGACCATGTCTAACCTTAACCGATATTTTGACTGTCACTAATCACAAATTGTTCTCTTTACCTATTCTTGTACTTTACTTTACTTAACTTTATCTATTCTCACTTTACTTTACTCGAATCTTGTCTTAACACCGATACAAAAACTCAGATATTCCAAAAGTAAAATTCACAAATAAAATGAAAAAGAAATTTAAAAAATTTAGAAATTCAGAAAATTGTAAAATTCCAAATACTTCAAATATTCAAAATTAAATAATTCAAAACTTACAACTAAATTATCAAAAAAATTCCAAAGTTATATAGCACTTATTTAGGCACTTATTAAAATGATCAAAAATTTTTTTCTCAGTCCATTATATCCCAACTAAATTCTGTTAACACTTTTTCACTAGCCTCCGCATGGCTGACCACTAACTTAAGCACCAGTGACTACCACTTTTTCCTCACGCCCTAAGCCACTTCTCTACTACTTCAGACTTCACTTCCATTCTCTTCTGTCGTGTATGTCTCTGCTCCTTTTAGGACACCTCTCATCACTGGCCCTATATTGTCCTGTTCAGCCTGTTGCCACTACCCTCGTTTCTATCCTCTCTTCTCACTCCTTGCCTTCCCTGCTCCTCTCTCCTTGGGCGAGCCTCTTGCGTTTGTCTCCCAGTTTTACCTTCGAGCTGTCCTTTTATACTTCTCGCTTCTTGCTTCTTCACTATCTCCTTGATACCTCTCTCCACATCCCATGCCCAGGTCTCCCAGAATTTCTCTTCCTCCTCGAACTGTTCTAACCTTTGTTTAATTCCACACAGCTTCTTTTTTATTTCCACTGCATCCGTCTCTCTCTTTTTCTTTAATCTCTGTAGCCTTTCCTCGACGATCTTCCTTTTACTTTCTCTCTCTTTTCCTATGTTCGCAGCAAATGCTTTGACTCGAAACAGCTCTCTTTTCACCTCTCTCATCCACTCGCCTAGATCGCCTTTCTCATCTTTCTCCAGCATCTTCTTGATCTCCTTCTTTCATTCTCTCTCTCAGCTTGCTTGCCCGTCTATCTTTTCTGGTCTACTTTACTCTAGTTCTGCACACTTGCTTGACTAGTTACTCTGCGGTTCTCTTACCACGTGCTTATGCTGGTCAGCCCGTGACTTCTTGACACTCCCTTCTCCTTTCTATATAGGTATGTTCCGCTCTGCTTCTTGTTGTACCAAATCACTGCTTTTTTCGTCACCCCTGTGGTTGGAATCGCCCTCCTTACTTTCCTCGCTGGGCAAAACTTCCTTATCCTGCAAAGTACTCCCTAGTGCCAGTCTTCTCCTCCTCCCTATCTCTTTAGGAATCAAAAGGCCTCTTCCCTTCTCATCTAGTTCTTCTTTGGCTGTATATCCAGACTTGTATTTTTCACAATACTGTACTACGTGCTGTATTGACTCTGCCTCCTTATTACATAGCCTGCATTGTTTTTCTCTCTCTCTCCCATCCAGTGCTGTCTGTTTTTTACCTCATAATCACATCTTAACCTTGCAATCATTATTTTATCCTTTGCCTTTAGGTACTACCTTGCATATTCTGGCATGTCTTTTGATTCCGTTGATAACTCTTTATAGAATGTATTGTATCTCGACTCCTCAAGTTTCTCCCCCCCCCCTCTGTGTTAGTTATAATGTAGTCAATCGTGCTGCAGCCACTCTTCCCTATATATGTATATTCTCCAGTCTCTTCTCCTGTCCCATTCATTATTGCCCATCCTCTCTCTTCCAATTTATTCACCAGGGTCTTTCCTTTACTATTCACTACACTGTCTTTTGCTTTCCTGATTATTGTCTCACCTTCTGGATCCAGCGAGCCCCCCAGGCTACCTGTCCTCGCGTTCCAGTCACCTCCAATTAGAAGCTTCTCTCCAGGTTCTCATTCATCCACTTCCAGTGATCTCATCGATTCTTTCACCCCCTGGCTATACACTAATACTATTTTCCACTTTTCACTGTCCACTGACCCTGTCCAACTTAGCACTTTACTTCCTACAAATTCACAGATTTCACTTTTCACCAAACTCATTTTCCCTACCCCGTATAACATGCCACCGCTCTCTCTCCTTCTCTTATACTCTCTGACTGCTTCTGTATGCCACCATTCAAAGTTTCTGCTTAGCTTGCTCTTCAGTTTGCTCCACTCTTTTGCTTCCGTCCAAGTTTTTGTTAGCCTCACCACGTTAAACTCCTCTATATATCTCCAAAAATCATTGTCTTTATTTGATAAGCCAGCCACATTCCAGAAACACACCCGGACCCTTCCCCCTTCTCCTCCCTCTCCCCCTATTTCCTATGCTCTTTTCTTTAACTCTTTTTCTTCTGTTCTCAGACAACTGGCTCCTTCATCCCATCTGAACCACTTGTCTCCTAAACAGCAGTTCATGTAACCGACCTTTGTCTTTCTGCTCTCTTGCGACATCTCTTATGTGTTTCTGAATCTTTCTCTCTCTCCCTGTTAGATCATCGTCTATGTATACTCCTTTGTCTAGATTCCTCTTGTTCTTTATGATTTCTATTTTGTCTTCCATGCTGTTTTGTTTCACTAGGACTCTGTTTCCTGTCTTCAGACCTTTTCTACCCCTGAATATGAACGCTGTTTGAACTACCACCTAGCGCCTCACCGTGCGATCCAGAAGTCACCCACTTCTTCTGTTAAATTCTTCTCCTCAAACTGCTGTCCCTTAATGATGACATTCAACTTTTTCTTCTCTCTCTCTCTCTCTCTCTCTTGTCGCTCTCTATCTCCAAAGTTCTGATTCTTTTTACCAACTCCCCTTTCTCTACTCTCTACTCTTCTTTCTCTTTCTCCCATGCTCCTTCCTTCTCCCTCCATTCTGATCTGATCCCTTCTAGTGTGTTATCTAGTTTCTGCGTCGTCGTTCTTTCTAACTTTTCCATTATTTATCCAATGCACCTCTCTAGTCTCTCCACCCAGCGTGGTTGTGACTCCTCCTCCAGACTTTTCTTATGCTCCTTCTTTTTGTCTTTCTTTGTCTTGCTGAAACCTGCCTCGAGAATCGTCTGTTGCCCCGATGGTGTTTTAACGATTGTCCCGGTCTTGCTGGACACGTTGCCTGTACGTGTGTAAGTCTTGCTCCTTGTGTTTTTCTTCTTGTCGTCTTTCATGTCTGCTTGGAGAGACCTAACCTCTTTATTATTGGTTAACTCGTTCTGTTACTTCGAGTCTCTTTATTCTGATATCTTTCCTGTTGCTGTGCCTCCTGCTTCTCTCTTACTCGTATTTTATGTTGGTTCTTTTTCCTTGTGTCCTAGACCTTTTGTTCATAGGTTCTTGTTATTACTTTGTGTACAATTGCTCCGCAGCTTGTACTCACGTGCGTGTCCTACCAGTGCTAAACCTAAGCTTATATTATTTATTCTTATATATTTGGCGTCAAAACTCAAGTGATTTAATTGAAAAAAAAGGCTTTAATGAACTTTATTTACATACGCAACTTACAGCTGGTGCTTTACACTTGTGCGAAGAATTGTTATACCACAAGTTCGAGAAGTTATGTGACTGACATACGTATGTCGTACACGAGAACCAGCGAGTGTGCAAACTATCACGGGAAAATTTATTGCCTCTCTCACGTACTAGTATCGTAATGTACTATGTTAATTATCTAATCGTCAGTGTTATCGAAATTGCTTTTCTTTATGTATTTTTCAGAGTTCATATGTTTTCCCAGTTTAAATTCATTACTTTTGAAAAGTATGCCAAAAACTTTACACCAGAAATCATCGACCACAAATTATTTTGTACACAGCTATGGTGAAAAACAATAATTTTTATTTTTTTAATATGATTTACTGACCTATGGATATTTATGACTAACGTAAAGAAGGCATAATAAAAACTTTCTTCTGAATGTATAGGGGTAACATGTATTAATGTAACTTAAGAAACATCATAAAAAAAAAAAATTTTGAATATGACATAACACTATCTGCCTCCTGTAGTAAATAAGGTATTTTTCTACAAATATTTCTATCATCTATCGTATCCATCTATGTTTTGAACAGATAAAGTTTATTGAGATAGCAGGCATACAGATAATCTGAAAAATATAATAACATTTGTTTAAGATGTACTACTCTTATGTCATGATATTTATTGTACAATTATTGTACCCTTATTTAAAGATGAAAATAATATGTTCTTGATAATATCATAGTTTTAGAATGAACTAAACTTACTTATCTCACGATTTGCTATGTATTTAGATATATATTTATATAAATTTTACAACCATAAATGTTTTGTCATCAAATTTTCCACTTTTCTACTAAATAGACACTTTAAAAAATGTATTTTCTATTGTGTATAACACACTAATGGTAACGAAGTACCAGAGAAATTTTTCTATTTTGAATAAATTAGGTCGACATAACAAAAAAACTACCATATTAATTCCATTGTAATAATGTTTAAACATAGATATAACGTAGCATACTAGAAAGCTGTTTGTTTAACTATGGAATAATTATCAGATCATTAGTTAATTAATTTCTTAAAGTGAAACTTCAATGTGTTATTACAGAGTTCATTGGCAGTTTATAAGAACGATCGAGCTGTTGTGTTGACACAGTCGTAATTTATATTTTTATTCATTTCTGATCTTGTAGGACATCTGCCAACAACGAACATTATTTATTGGTGTTCGTGAACCTTATAAAGACTCAAATTGCTAGTTCACTCAGTCATAACACACTTGTTTTTGTGATGTTTTTGATGTGAAACATCTCATAGCATGCAGCAAAGAGCGTTTGAAAAAGTATGCAACAAAAAATCTTGCCAACTCCTCCAATAATGCTTACTCCACCAATGAACGCGCCTTCTATATATAAATATATATATATGTACACACGGAAGGGCTTGTATATTTACATGTTATGTTTATCAATAAAGTATACTAACCATATGTACGAGGTGTGTTCAAAAAGTAACGAGAATTTTTAAATTTCGCGGGTTTGGAGAGTCCGCTTGTAGAAAATTTTTTAAATATGTTGGGACACATGCCCCTAAAGTACGATAAAATTTTCAGAAATATTTGTTGCTCACTTTTTAAGTGTCATTCGCTAACGTTAGACGTGTTTTTCGAGCTCATCGATTATCGTTTGTGAAAAAAAATGGATTAAAGAATTTGAATTCAATTTTGCGTAAAAAATGAAATAAAGTGTAGTGAAGTTTGTAGAATGTTAACAAAGGCATATGGTAAGTCTGCTATGAGTAAAGCAAGTATTTACGAGTGGTACAAGCTTTCAAGTATAAGGTATAAGCTAAGTTTCCAAGATGGCCGCGAAAACATTGAAGATGACGAACGACCCGGACGCCCAAGCACATCAACAACCGATGAAAACGTGAAAAAAGTGGCATAGTACATTATGAATTTTTGCCACAAGGTCAAACAATCAATAAGGAGTACTACCTACAAGTTCAATGCCGTTTGTGTGAAGTAATCCGAAAAAAATGCCCGGATTTGTGGCAAAACAATTCATGGCTTTTGCACCACGATAATGCACCTGCTCACACTTCATTGCTTGTTCGTGAATTTTTGGCCAAAAACAAAACTGTAACGATGCCTCAGCCTCTATATTTGCCAGATATGGCTCTATGTGACTTTTTTCTATTTTTAAAAATAAAGAGAACATTAAAAGACCGTCGTTTTACAAGCATAGATGACATTAAAAGCGAATCGCTGAAAGAGCTAAAAGCTATTACAAAGATCGAGTTTCAAAAGTGCTTCAAGGATTGGAAAAAGCGTTGGCACAAGTGTTTTATATCCAAGGGAAATCATTTTGAAGAAGACATAATAGATATTGATTAAAAAGTGTTTCGAGGATTGGAAAAAGCGTTGGCACAAGTGTATTATATACAAGGAAAATAATTTTAAAAGGGACAAAATAGATATTGATAAATAAACGAACATTTTTTTCATAAACCGATAACTCTCGTTATTTTTTGAGCACACCTCGTATGTTGTACTTGCTTGTACCATGCTATACACTAACAGCAATTTTCTTGCTACAGAAATATTGTATACTCTTGACGTAATAACTCCTTAGTACACTTTTATGTATAAGACAATGATAACCATTTCCCAAGAGCAAATTAATATTAGATCTGGTCTGCACAAGATTTATACTGAAAAAACAAATAAATATCTCATAGTGCTCATGATGATAAGAGATACATTTTTCCTAACATCACTGACAAATTACCTTAAGGACATTATACGGTCAATTATAATTGGTTATATCGCGTGGTTGAGAAGAGAAAGCTAAGGAGGACGGAGAAACCGTAACAAGTCCAAGAAATGAGAGTCATGCTGATATATCACTGGGGGACCATGAAACAATAAATAGAAGAGAGGTTTCAAGAAAGAATTAGCTTGGTGACATCACGAAAAGAAAAAGAGGAACTTCTACATCTGGAGTAACTGCAAAATAATCGTACACATGATTGAATGCAAAACAATGAGTGAAATTGGATTACTTCTTGTTCTTATGATAGCGAGCAATGTAGTGTTACCTCCGTGATGGACTTTTTATCTAGCAAGAATGATGAAATAAATGAAAAACGTTACAGGAAAGAACCAAAGGGTAACGATCATGGGTGAGAAGTAACTTATCAAAAAGATATGAGAAGAGAGGAGATGTTCATAGTAAAGCTACCTTATGTGGTAGAAGAAATCTCATATAAGAAATCGCACTATTAACTGCAGTCTAGTCTGATCATAGTTTTCAGTCATCGACATCAAGTCATTGACCGTTTAGTATTTGAAGCAAGGGGTATTGACTAACAACATGCTTACAAGAGAATAAGTGTGGAGACGGACAATTTTGAAGAACTTCTGTTGAGAAAAAGAGCAAAACACAATTTTCAGGTGAATAAAAATATTTTCTTTATACTTTAAATTTTTTACCTACTTTTTTAAATTTTTTCTATGAATATTAAAACTACTAAAAAAAATTGTGCTTCTTTGATACAGATGTCCAATCTTGCGGCTCTAAATAAAACTGCTTCTGGAGGCCAGTATAATAACTTCATCCTGTATAATAATTTATTAGATTTCATACAGAACACGGAGCTCTTTATAACTTATAATGATTGTCATATTAAATTTTCAAGTGTATAGGTTAAATAGCTTTTGTGTAAATAATAAAAAATAACGACCATGTATTGCGCTTTTTTGTACAATATTTTTTTTATAAGTGTCTT
>NW_019379766.1:267971-288362 GCF_000648655.2 Copidosoma floridanum | reverse complement strand
GTAAAAAAAAACTACCATGTCAATTTCATTGTCATAATGTTAAAACATAGATATAACGTGGCATACTAAAAAGCTGTTTGTTTAATTATGAAATAATTATCAGATCATTTGTTAATTAATTTCTTAAAGTGTAACTTCAAAGTGTTATTCCAGAGTTCATTGTCAGTTTATAAGAATAATCGAGCTGTTGTGTTGACACAGTCGGAATTTATATTTTTATTTATTTCTGATCTTGTAGGATTTCTGCCAACAACGAACATTATTTATCAGTGTTCGTGAATCTTATAAAGACTCAAATCACTAGTTCACTCGGTCATTACATACTTATTTTTGTGATGTTTTTGATGTGAAACATCTCATAGCATGCAGCAAAGAGCGTTTGGAAAAGTATGCAAAAAAAATCTTGCCAACTCCTTCAATACTGTTTACCCCACCACTGAACACGCCTTCTATATATATATATGTACACACGGAAGAGCTTGTATATTTATATGTTATGTTTATCAATAAAGTATACTAACCATATGTACGAGGTGTGTTCAAAAAGTAACGAGAATTTTTAAATTTCGCAGGTTTGGAGAGTCCGCCTGTAGAAAGTTTTTTTAATTATGTTGGTACACATGCCCCTGAAGTATGATAAAATTTCCAGCAATATTCATCGCTTACTTTTTAAGTATCAGCCGCTAACGTTAGACGTATTTTTCTAGCACGGTGATTATCCTTTGTGAAAAAAAATGGATCAAAGAATTTGTATTTAATTTTGCGTAAAAAATGAAATGAAGTGTAGTGAAGTTTGTAGAATGTTAACAAAGGCATATGGTAAGTCTGCTATGAGTAAGGCAAGTATTTACGAGTGGTACAAGCCTTCAACTATAAGGTATAAGCTAAGTTTCCAAGATGGCCGCGAAAACATTGAAGATGACGAACGACCCGGACGCCCAAGCACATCAACAACCGATGAAAACGTGAAAAAAGTGGCATAATACATCATGAATTCTTGCCACAAGGTCAAACAATCAATAAGGTACTCCTTACGTAGTACTTACCTACAAGTTCAATGCCATTTGCATGAAGCAATCCGAAAAAAACGCCTTGATTTGTGGCAAAACAATTCATGGTTTTTGAACCACGATAATGCACCTGCTCACACTTCATTGCTTGTTCGTGAATTTTTGGCCAAAAATAAAACTGTAACGATGCCTCAGCCTCTATATTCGCCAGATATGGCTCTATGTGACTTTTTTCTATTTTTAAAAATAAAGAGAACATTAAAAGACCGTCGTTTTACAAGCATAGATGACATTAAAAGCGAATCGCTGAAAGAGCTAAAAGCTATTACAAAGATCGAGTTTCAAAAGTGCTTCAAGGATTGGAAAAAGCGTTGGCACAAGTGTTTTATATCCAAGGGAAATCATTTTGAAGAAGACATAATAGATATTGATTAATAAATAAATATTTTTTTAATAAAACGAACATTCTCGTTATTTTTTGAACACATCTTGTATAGCTGTACAGAAATCTATGTGTAAGAACAAAATTAAAAAACATTGATGGCGTGTATCTGTATACATAAATATAAATACACTTCTTGTCTGCTGTAACTGCAGTTAGTTCTACATATATGTACGCCTTCTATGTTTTTTAATTATGTTTATACAGTTCCTGACTATGCTATGTTATATCTATTTTTTAACGTGGCTAATTTGAAATTGACTTGGTAGTTTATTTTCTACGTCAATCAAAAGTTATTTAAAATAAAAAAAAATTTTTCTAGTGTTGTGTTACCATAAGTGTTTTATACACAATAAGGAATAAATTTTTTTAAGTATCTTTTTGGTAGGAGAGTTTATGACAAAAAGATTTATGGTTGTACAATTTCTATACAAGCAACAGAAGCGGCGATGAAGGCAAAAAACTAACTTAACAATTAGTAATTGTTCATTAATTTGAAAACAAGTAATTAAAGTCGATTTGTGATCCAAACAAAACATGTCTTTTTGAACGGCTGAGGACCTTCTGTTAAAAAATAACCAATTTTTTCTCTACTGAAAAACATAGAAAAACAATTTTTTTTGTATTTCGGCAATGGACTGAGCAGCCTTTTTGACAACTAGTAAAATTTGTGCAATCTGTGCAATAGCATGAGGTGCTGAAATCACTATGTCATGTTCAAAAATCTTATTTCAAATTCTATTTCTTAAGTTACTGTGCAACATGTTGCCCGTACGAATTCGAAAAACAGTTTTAATCATGCATGTCGTATGTTAGTCATAAATATCAATGAGTCAGTATAACATATTATGGGAACAAAATTCCTGTTTTTCACCAAGTCTGTGTGAAAATTTAATTGTGTTCGATGATTTCTTTTGTAAAGTTTTTGGCATATGTCTTAAAAGTAATATGATTAAAGTGGCAAGACATGTAAACTCTGAGAAGCACGTAAAAAAGAGCAATTTCGATAATACTACGATATGAGGATTAACATAGTACATTACGATACTAGTGCGTGGGGAATGCAATTGACGCACCCGTGGTAGTTCGCACACTCGCTGGGGCTGGTGTGCGAGCTTACATGCATGTGCCAGTCACATAACCTCTCGAATATGTGTTTTACAAAACTGAGTCCCTACCTATGGTGGTGGCGTGTCGGAAAAGCATTACAGAAATGGCCTAATATTGTAAAACAAGGCTGTAGTTAAAGTATTACTGCTATGAATTCATCACAGACCTTGAATGTTGTACCATTTGGAGAAAGAAGTAATCGAGAATTGACACTTACTTACAACAGTTTTAATGATTCACGACATATGACATTGACTCAATGCTTGCAAGTGTAGATTTGTTCGCAAAACATGTTAAGAATTCAAAGCTGAAAGGTTCATAATGCAACTGTAAGTACGTAATCAACGAACAGGTTCTAGACAACCATTTAGGAACTTAGTAAAAGCTGGTAAACAATTAATAAAATGATATAAATGTGTCAGTAGCCTCCACGTTGTTCACAATTTTTAAGGTGTGTGTTTTTTTTGATAATCATCATTTTTTTTTTTTTTTTTTTTTAAAAGTCATAATAAATTTTTAAAATGTTTAATATATTTAACTCTATTATAAAGAGAAATAAATCTATGCCAAAAAAATAAGTTTAAAACATTGTTAATAATGTGATGGTGCTGGCTCATACACCGAAGATAAGGTAAATTTTAAGAAGTAGAAAACTTTCAAAGTTTGTCGATAAGTCGACTAATCTTACAACCAACTTTTTTTTCAACATTATTTCTAGGTATGCTGACGAGGAAAAAGAAGTAATTATGCGTTCTGTATTCGATATAACTCTGGTGTACTAGGTAAATGGTAATTTATCAGGTTATGCTGATGCGTTGAAATCAATAATATTGAGATGCTTTAGTGGCATACGTATTGACGTTTAGAATATAATGTCAACTTGTACAAATAACAACTGTTCAATTATTGAACAGTACGGTTCGGCTGATGCTAGATTGACAAAGAAATTTCTGACAGGCTTAAAAACAAAATGTTCTTGTCCCCTACAGCACCTTTGTTCTCAGAACGCTGTTGAAGCATTGCCAAAACAATGCATTAATTTTCTAAGTTAGATAAGGCACATAGCTCGAGGAGCAAAAGCGATGTTTAAAAAATCTAAAAATTGTAACAATTAGATTCTTCAATTACTTAGAGACTCCGTGAAACGAGGTCGCTCTTATGTCACGCCTACTGAGAAGATGGACGGCGTTACAAACCGTTTTTTTTAAAGAATGCCAGAAGAGTTAACTGTCATCACAAACATTTACGGACAAAATTTCACGGTTTTTGAGATGCATATACACACCTTTTTATATACAAACACTTTACATTTATAGAATCTTCGTTCTCGATAATAGCTGCACTAAATGAGCAAATACAGGCCAAAGCTTTAATTGTGCTGAAAAACTTGGATCCTATGTCTAATATATTTATCATCTATCTGAAAATACTAAAAAAAATCGAAAATGTTGATAATTGCATTAATCGCTCCAAAGTAACTTTCATGAATTCTGAGGATGAATCGTGGCACAAAAAGATTAAAGATCTTAATATTGAAATGCATATGTTAAATATTATATGCTAATAGATAATAACAATAGATAATACTTCTGTATGAATAAGAAACTTTTCTTAATTAAACTGCGCAAATATTTTAAAAAGAGATTTAGTTTTAATAATAACGAAAATAATTATGATGAAAATAGTTAAAATAATAGAAAAGTAGGTCATATTTATAATAGATATGACCATAGAAGGGACGATTATCAGGACAGGCGACACAACCAATACTTTAATCAGGATAATCGCAGGGATCATTATAGTAGAGATAATCTGAATATTCAAAGTGCGTGGGTAAACAGCTCGAAAACCGGGCATTGAAACTCGCAGGATGTTCGACGCGATCCCTTATCGTCGGGCATGGCAAAGCAATAAATGAAGGAATTTATGAGAAGAAGTTAGGAGTGTTAGAGGAGGGTATGGATAATGACAAGCATAAGGTATCGGAGACTTATGCCACGACGCGTGAAAATTCTAAAGCTGAAGGAAAATATGAGCAGCAGCTATCTAACACAGTAAAAATAAATTTATCGAAAATAGGATACACACCACCCACAGTAATTCTAAAAAGCCCTTATATAAACGAAAGTGCGACATTTTATGCTGATATGGGCGCGGAAATTTCAATAATTAAAGAGAATTGTCTCGATATTGGAGAAGCAGTAAAAGGTAGAGAAAAATTAAAAATAAAAGGCGTAACGCATGGAGCTCGCCAAACTTTGAAATCTATTAGATTACCCCTAGAAAACTTTATGTGTACCATACCCGTAGTCCCCCATGACTTTCCCATAGAGGTGGAAGAAATCATAGGATGGGATATTTTTAAGTTGTATAACGGTCAGATAAATGCCGAAGACAACACACTAAAGTTGAATGGAAGGAGAATTTCGCTACGAGAATCAGAAAGTCTTGAAATTGTGCCGAAAAAGAGGCAAGTTATATATGCGTACATAAAAGAGTGGCACAGGAAAACTAAAGTGGGCTGGGTCCCACTACAAAAGCTTACAGAGGGTATTTTGTTCGGTTATTTTATCGCAACGAACCACAATGGAAGGTGTATGCCGAATGTCTAGATATATCAAATAATATAATAAATGTACCAGTTTCAGTGGTGGACCTCTTAGAGTGTGAGACGACGAAGAAAGCTGACTCATCGGACGTCAATAAAGATGACGTAGAAGCATTAGAAAGAGCCTTTGTACGGATGTTTAGAGAAATTGAAACCCTGAAGAGAATAAAAACCTACGCAATGCGATAAGAAACGACGCCAGCTGCACATGTAGGAAGAAAAATATCGTGGGAAACGAGGATTGTGACAAGGATGGCCGTGACAGCGAGAATACTCAAATACTTGAGGAAAACTTTAAAACAGACGTCCTGAGTTGCAGAAAAGCGTGAGTAGACAAAATAATGGAGTTAGTCGACATATCGGGGTGCAACGAAGAAGGGAAAAAACATGTGCTAGGGCTTATAGCGATTGACCCGTACGTTTTTGGACTCGACGGAAAAAAACTTGAAGGGACAAATCTTTTAAAACATAAAATAAACACGACTACGAATAAACTGATAGTAACAAAGCGGTATAGATATCCGCCAGCTGTGAGAGAGCAAACTAAAGTTGGAATTAAGAAAGTACTCGAACAAGGCATAATAGAGCCTTCAGAGTAACCGTACAGCTCAAACATGTAGATCGTACCTAAAAACGCAGGACCAGATGGCGAAAAGCGCTAGCGGGTAGTAACGGATTTCAGGCAACTTAACGAGATAACAATGGGCAGTTGTCATCCACTTCCCTTCCAGAGTAATATACTTAAACATCTGGCGACAGCACGCTATATTATAGTGGTAGACTTGAAGCAGGAATTTTTTCAAGTCGAAATACATGAAGACGATGCTCATCAAGCAGCGTTTTCGGGACCGGATGGGCATTACCAGTACACAAAAATGCTAATGGGTTGCACGGATTCTCCGAACCCGTTTTTAAGGGCAATAACGCTTGCACTAGCAGGGCTGCAGGGCCATAAGGTAGAGGTACATTTAGACGATATAATGATGTTCGCGTCAAATCTTAAAGAATATCGCAAACGCTTTATAAGATTGTTCGAGCGATTGTCAAGGACAAATCTTACAATTAAGCCAAAGAAGTGCCAATTTATAAAACGTGAAGCTAAAGTGTTAGGCCAAATAGTAGGAAATAGTGAAAAAAAAAACAGATCCAAAGAAAATCGAGGCGGCAAGGAAATATCCAAGGCCTACAAATGCAAAGAAAATCGAACAATTTCTGGGATTTGTTGGACATTAAAGAAGATTTATTAAAAAATACGCTAAAATTGCTTAACTGCTGCCGAAGCTACTGAGAAAAGGTACAGAGTTTAAATGGAAGAGCAGCATGAACAAGCATTAAAAACGCTCGTAGATGCACTTTGCAGTGAGCCTGTACTTAAAGCACCCGATCTAGAAAAACCATTTGTGGCGACAACGGATGCATCTGACTACGCCATGTGGGCAATATTGAGTTAGGGAGAAATAAGAAAAGACAATCCGTGCGAGATGCCTCTAGATGCCTTAAGGGCAGCAAAATTCGAGACCCTACGAAAGATAAAGAATTGCTCGAGATAGTGTATGCAAAAGAGCAGTTTTGACCCTACCTATTTGTCAGAAGGTTTGCAGTGGTTACGGACCATGAGCTTCTTAAACATTTTCACTCATCAAAGAAGCCAGATATAAGATTCAATAGGCTTAAAGGTGAATTAAGGGGCTATGAATTTGCCGTTGTTTCTAGACCAGGATTAGATAATGAGGCCCCGGATGCACTGTCCCAAAATCTGATTATAGAAGATGGAGGAACAAATCCTGAAATACCACGACGAGAGTTATATGAACTTGCTGAAGAGCAGGAGCGAGATGGTCATGTTGACATAAATGTGCCACCTGCACGAATATTCAAAATGCGGACAAGAAGAGAGAGAAATATAATAAGAAGAGATAAGAAATGGCATATAGAAATATCCGATTCAGACGAGTCAAACAAAAAGGTAGAAAGAAAAAAGCCTCGCAAGACAAATATCTCAGATAAGCTAACGGTCCATGAACAGAGCGACGCAGACTCAGAATCAGAGTGGACGGTGGCGAGTAAAAATATAGAGAGTAAAGGAGCAGAACCACGTAAGAAACAAGGAAAAAAAGGCAGGCCGCGTAAACAGATAGTACAGATTGCAGAAGAGAATAAGGGAAAATATATTTAAGTAGGATCCTTAAACAATGGTGAAGATTAAATCCTATTACAGGGTCCGACAGAGGATAAATTAGCTTACATGTGCAAAGAAGAAAATTTAAAAAGAAGGGTGTAAATAACAAGCACACCGTATTTAGAACTAGAAATACAACCGAAGATGCGACGAAAAAATCGCAAAAGACAATTGGATACAATGCATAGGCACCCGCAAAATTTTTTAGTAACACTGCAAATAGAAACTGTGTCAAAGGAGATTATTATAGCAAACTGTGACTCACCGGTGGCCTTAAAAGAAAAATCCGAGCCGGTAAAACATTGAGGATTCCAACAAGCCGCAGCTGGTCTAGCGAATGAGGAAGGTAAAGAGGAAGAAAAAACTGTAGGTACAGAGATCAAGGACACAGATGCGAATATTAATAAGCACGGTGGACACCAGCTGTCACAGGCAGGCCTGGTTACAAAAATGATCGGAAAGAGAGATAGAATGCTTTATCCTATAGATGCCATAGAGATCATGAGTTCGAAAGCAGGTATGTCAAACAAAAATGCGAATAAAGGAAAGAAGGAGAATGACCGATGGGCCCAAGCTAACGCGCAAAGTGGGCTCCAAGAAAGTAACAAGCAGCAACAGAGATCACCGAATACGATCGAAGGGGACCGACCGACGCCGAAGGAAGGGGCACAGAGCAGACCGTCTAGTGAGAGTGTAAGCGAGAAGCAAATAAATGAATCACGACGGGGTACACAGACGGAAGAAAGTTCAGAAAAAGGGACGAAAGTAAACAAAAAGATCGAAGCGTTACTTAATGACTCATTGGATAACTTCCAAGCGAAAGTTAGACTAAAAGTTAAGTGCCAAGACTTTAAAGGCAAGCCGGAAATCAGAATAGACGCTAGGGCATCCGATACTATTACCGATCAACTTCTGAGCGATCTGACGGTTAGTACAGATAATGATACAAACATATCTCAACAGCCCTTGAAGAAGAGAACAGGCTCAGGGAATAGAGAGAAATTCTTTAGCTAGGAATATACCCCTCGTGGATCACCACAGATAAATGAAAACCCATCGGGGAATAAAATAATAAGAGGGGTAATGGACGATTATAACGATAAAAGTAATAAGCTTGAAAGTAAAACAGGAGGCGGAAATGTAGCCAAACGAAATTTAAAACAAAACTGCATGAAGTCGAATAAAAATTTAAATCTTATCGAAGAACTTTTGGTAGAAGTACCAGGTAATTGCTTATTCGACTTTCTTATTTTTTCCCGTGACTTGCAATTGACGGCGCGAAAACTCCGGGATGAACTACAATGTTTAAAGTGGAAAAATATATGTGTTGACCCGCAGGAGGTAGAAGAAATCCTGCAGTTCAATACAGAATATGGTAATGATGATTGCATATTGTTGTTCGCACAAGAGTTTAGAAAGAATATTTGTATACATCTACAGGGCACTTGAATGGGAAAAAAGTGTGAAATTTTCGAAAGTTTTACGATTAATGCCAATGAGGAATATGTACACTTGTATCTCCTTAACAACCACTTCAGGCGACTCGTTGCCGCAACCAGGCATAGCGAGGAGGAACAAAGCCCAGTGAAAAGGGAATCACGGGTTAGTGACGAATCGGGCGCCAATATAAATTTGTAAAGTTAAGTAAACAAATCATGGAAAGACAAAGAGGAAGGAGTTAAAGAAATAGAGCGTAATAAAAGTGACCCCACGAATGAGGACGTTTATGAAGATGGGGACATGCCCCCCCTGATCCACCACCATCACCCGACTCTTCAAGTAGTTCAGACTTACTAAAAAATGAGAGTGAACAGGGGGCTGGTTTAAACAAGGCCAGACTGGAGTCGAAAAGCGAACAAGAGGAAGCAGACCTTTAAAGAAAATATTATCAAACCTCCCACAGCTAAAAAAGTACAGAGTATGCAGGACACGGTTACCACATAAAAAACCACCGTGGCTACCGGGAAAAGAAACAGACATACAACCATTCCAAAGAATGCATCGGACAAAGGATCACCTATTTCACTATCTAGATAACCTAGTATTCGCGACGGTAACAGAAAGCGTGCCTGATACGGAAACAATAGACGCCCTATATGATCGCGGATATGATCGAAGATCCAATAGCCCTAATTAATCAAAAAAAGATGGTTTGTGACGTCATGAGAGAAAATGTGAGAAAAGTTGCGGTAATGCGAATTTATATTAAATCGCATTTTGAAGATACGGCGCTAAAATTAGATATCAAGAAATGCATTACGTTACTCAAGGCACTAGTAATTATAAATAAAATAAAGTCCATAGGCGTGATACTTGACTTGGCAATACTCAACATGAGCGAATGGATCTACTTCGTAAAACAATTTAAGAAAACTTACAAAAACCTCAAGGTCGCAGCGACCTTTTACATGAACACCTCAGTTATACTACCAGTGGATCGAAGATATAAGGTTATTAAGGAGTATCACGAATCAACGATTGAGGGTCATAAAGAAATGAATAAAACCAACAATGAGATAGCGAGGGACTACTATTGAAGGAACATGAGGGCCGATGTAAGGCAATTTATACTTGGATGCAGGTCATGTCAGACTTAAAAACTGGTTAGTGTAAAAACGAAGCAAGCTTTGCTCGTTACAGATACGCCTAGCAGACCGTTCGAAATAATCTCGATTGACTATTACGGACCAATTAATAAGCCTTCAACAAACGGCTATACACATATTCTATCAATACAGGATTGGCTAACCAAGTTTATTGTATTAATACCGGTACAAAGAGCAACAGCTGAAGAAACGGTAAAAGCCTTAACGAATAAATTTTAAGCATACTTTGGAGAGCAAAAAATTATTATCAGACAGAGAAACGCTTTTTATAAGCAAAACGATGGACGAGCTTACGCGATTATTCAAAATTAAAAGACTTGGGAGCACGGCATTTAATCCTCAGAGCAACGGGGCAATTAAACGCATGCACCACGTTCTTACAGAATACTTAAAAGCCTACATTAGCGAGACCGGAAAATGGGACGAACATTGCCGTTGTGTATGCTCGCTTACAATACGTCGGAACACGAGAGTACAGGCTACACACCCTACAAGCTTATATTTAGTCAGCAGGCGAAACTCCCATCAAGATTCAAGAAGCCAGAGGTGGGTAAAACATATACAGGGTTACTGCTGCAAATAACGGGAACACTCGCACAATTACGATCATTGGCAGCAATGACCCAAATACAGAACAAATACAGATCAAAGTACTATTATGATAGGGCCCTGAACACAAATTTTTTTATGAAAGGTGAGATGGTGTATGTACTAAAAGAGCCATCTAAAGGGAAATTTGATGACTAATACGAGGGCCCTTACGATATAGTCGGCATAGATTACAAAAACGATAATGTGAAGTTACAGAGAAATAAAGAAATACGGGTCTCACATGCAGACAAAATAAAAAAAGCTTGTGTATTGAAATCTGTGTGTCCGAGGAAGAAGATTATAAGAAGAGGAAAAGAAAAAAAATGAAATGGACCAAGTGGCAACTTGCTCCCCACCCTAATAGTTACTTACGAATAATAGCATTATAGACGAATAGGGGGTAGAAATAGACGTAAAAATAAATACCACTTCTCTCGGGAACTCCTTTTCTTTCGCGGCCCCCGGATGCGCCACGAAGATTCATTAAATACAGGCATACGGGAGGAGACATTTAACAAAAGGGAATATATTACGTTCGAAATTAGCACAGACTGAGGAATTAAGGAGAAGAGAGAAACATTTAATATAAAAATAATAATAACAATCATAATAATGAGAGGGAATGAATAAATAACGTGTATAATAAAGTGATATTTTATTTTTATTTTCTTTGTTACTCTTTACATGAAACAGGTATGAGAGGTGGGTAAAAAGTGCGTGTGGCTCTATCTTACTAGCGTTAAGACCATGTCAATACAATTATCACATAAGTGTTCACTTAGGAGACATATGCAGAATATAGGCATCTATATGTAAAAAAAAAAAGACCTTTTTGAGTTACATATTTGTACGACCGGGAGGAGCATGGAGAAACGGTAAATAAAAATAATGAGGGGTAACCGCAAAAAAAAATTTTCATCACACTTTTATTGTAGGCCACGAGTTCGCAAACTAGGACAGATCTTCCTTTTCCCTCTTCCTCCCTTCTTCTTTCGCCCGCCTTCAGGGACTATCCTGCCCCCACCATAGTCACTCCTGGATAATAACAGCGCCCGTGAACGGCGCACGCAGTCGTCATGAGACAACACTGGATCGGCGGTCACGTCTTTGGCGATGAACAGACCGTCCACTGAACCGTCCACCTAAGGTAATTTTTCTTTACAAAAGCATATAACTGGCAACTACGACGAGAAGTAAATAAACTGATAGCGCACCTCAATTATCGGTCAGCTGTCGAGAGGATAGGGAGCAGCATCGAACTGCACGTCGACTACCACCACCATAAAGGCCCGGTGGCGAGTACACCCGATAAAAATTGTATAAGTCACCCCGGACTTAAGACTTCGACAGTATTTCTCCAGCTCGTGGCCATCGAATGACGTGCACGCCACCGCTTCCTCGTGGTCCTGAAAAACAAAGAGAAACGGTACCCCTGAAGGGCACCAAACCTCACAGGTTTCAACACCTCCACAATGTGGGTACTACCGCAAGGGCAAAGGGGCCACGATGAAGACCACCCTCGCTCACACAGAGGCCTCGGTACTCATCTACTCCTCTAAGCTCATCCCAACGAAAATAGGGACAAAGTGTAATACAACGCGGTACCTTCCAAAGGTACAATAAACAAATACATACACAAATGTCGCAAGAATCGGCAAAAACAACGCTGTAAACATACAGACACGCATGTACCTAACCCACGACGTGGGAAAGAAAACATAATTTTTAGCTAAAAAAAGAAGTTCCTAAGGAATAAGAACATTATGTACCTTATGTTTATAGCATACACATACATAGTGTAACAAATACAGATGTACATAAGTATAACATTAATATTATATGCAACGATATACCCTGAAGCCACTTTCACTACTTACCGTAATAACCAGTCAAGCCCCAATACTAGATTGCATTTAATGATTATTAGAAAAATATGTGTAATAAATTGTATGGCATTGGCATTTGTATTTACACAAAACGTTAAGACAAAATAAGAATAAAGAAAAAAAAATTAAATAAGAAGGGATGTAAAATTTTTCTCTCTTCGTCGTAGTTGTTCTTTCTTTCCTTAATCAAGGGTAACCTAGGAACCTAGGAGCTTGCGATAAATGGGAGTGAGAACGGGAAAAAAGGATAACTATTTCATGTTTTAGGGGTGAAATAGCGTTAAGGGCGGCTGCAGGATCGGTTGATATTTTAAAATGGGGGGCCCCATTTATACTAAATTTATATTAAATGTTTGCAGAAAGAAGAACCAGAAACAACGTCACAAGAAATGAAAATCCGGAGAATTCTATGGCACTACAGCCAATACTTATCTAAGTACAATCTGAGCGGCGACAAGAAGATCAACCGACGGGCAGTAACAAACATTTACCATAAGAAACAAACATACTTTAGCTAAGTTAAAGGTAGAGCCTTAATACCTGAGCATTGCCGATGTCTCATAAATAAAAAAAAAAAGGAAAAAAAATCTATAGGTAAGAAAAAAATATAAGTCAATAAATAGAAAAAGAAAATAGTAAGTAGACACGTAAGTAAGAACGGTTGATATACCTTTTGGTTCAATAATGCGTTAAATAAATAAAAAAAAAATAAAAAAGAAAATAAAAAAAAAGTACGTATGTAGTAGTAATGATAACAAAATAAAAAATAAAGAGATTTTTGTCATGTTGTGTGGAAGACGCTGCGTGAAATGTAATGAATATAGTATAACACTAAAAAAAAAGAAAATAAAAAAAAAAAAAAAATGAATACACAAAATAAAAGTTGTAAGTAAAATAAAACCGAAAGAAGAAAAATAGTAATCATAATGAGGAAAATGAATATGTATGAAACAAGTCGAAAAAAAAAATGTAAGTGAATAAGTAAATATTAAATTAGATAATAAGCAATAAATGGTAATTGAATAATCATCAATGAAAGTTAGACCCACCAGGGCATATTTATTAATTTTTTATGTAAGAGGGAAAAGCGCAAACACGAACAATATGTGTAATAACACAATTATAAACTTGCGGAAAACTAATCAAAGCATGTCAAAGAAAAATTAACGAGGACATTCATAGGAACACATCATTAATTTTTCTTATATGATTAGTATACATTACAACACGAACATCATGATACAGACACTAATTAAACAATCATTCCCAAGGTGGTACAGAAAAGAACGTTGTCAAGGGTGAAAACGAAGCGGCCTCGGACGTCTCACGTACAGTATGAAACATACTACGTGGGGTGGGCCTCAGCTATTAGTATTAGGAAGGAGCACAAGTGGGGGAAGAGAGAGCATAAAAAGGCTCGCATAAGTGGCCACAGGGCTCTCTAATGTCGAGACTAGACGGAGGATAGTCGCAATAAGTAACTCAGGACCGCAAAACGCCTTCCCCTAAGAAATATAGTAATGAAGAGATTGATTGAGTTTAACTGTTATTAAGCATTCCGAAACTTTAGAATCCTACGTAACAACATTTTCTACTTTCAAATTATTAAAACGTTTAATTAGTATGGGTGTCCCTTCTTATTTTTTGCACCTTAATAACAATACGTATAGTTGTCTAAGAGACAATACAGGCATTTTGAAGAATATACTGATTTTACCAAAATTTTTCTCTTGGGTTTAGTTAATTGCCATAGCAAATGCCAGGACTAAATAACATTGCTGTCTATAAAGTATTTAAACTTAAAACAAGGTATTACCTGTATTTGAAGTGATTTTCGGTATAAATACTATATTTCTAAGTTTTTTTTTGTTATAATCTCACCTTTACTATTATACTTAAAAAATTTTTTAATCTCTAATCGTGTGCCAATGCACAAATCGTTTGCTATACACGAATTCCTTATAAACCAACTGTAAATTTTGCTGTTATTCACTCGGCTAAGAAATGATTCCATTTTTATAACAATTTTTAAGTCGAGTCGGAAATCAACTATTAGTAGCAAAAAAAGACAAAATTTAAATTAAAATGACTGACATCAGCGCGAGGAAAGAACCATGACGCGAGCACAATTCTTATTCGAAGTAAACGAAGCTTGTAAACTGAATCTGAATTAATTAAACTGGAACTATTGGAGTTTCGTTTAAATCAAGACGATGAGTTGATAGGAGCCACGACCTTGTTTATTTGATTCAAGACGAAGATTTGATGAAACACGACCTCAAGACGACGAGTCGATATAAAAGACGACCTCGCCAATTTAATTATATCCAAAAAAAAAATTCTTATGCTGTAATATTAATGCCTGGACTTAGGCTGGCGAACTCGGGCAAACCGAAAAGTTGCGTACTGGTTGGCATCTAACCAGGAAATTGGTCGAGGCGCTCGCTCGGAAGGAGCTCAAGCCGTCTCAGTTAAAAAGAGACATAGTGAGAGAGCCAAGAGTAGGACTAACACACACACACCAAACTGGATCTCAAACGTTCTCAACATTATGAGATTTACACATGTGGTGTTGAGTGCCTGTGTGAGTCCCCTTCGGGCCTATCGGAATTGTAGCAATAACCCACTCGCTGAGCTGCATGTGTCACACGCCTCTGTCCAGGTTATACTAGTTCAATTACCAACTATTTGACAACTTTATGAATACTCTCGAGTATTTCAATACGGAAATTCGTGTAGATGTTGTCATCCAATTTATCGACACCCTTGTACGTAGCATGATCCATTCTATAAGAAGTTGTCATATTTGCTTTCATTAAATTTGAAATTTTTTAATTAAAAAAAAAAGTGAACACATTATAAGAAGTCATACAAATACTATATAATGAAGATTAGTTATTTTAACTTAATTTTTTTAAACCTACATTATTGACTTATCAATTCTTATAAATAATTAGTAATTTGATATGTCAATCTCCAATTTCTAAGAATAATTTGGAAAAATTTTCATCAACGGAACGATTGTTTGTATTTAATCTTAAAGTATAGAAAAAATTCTGAAAAACCTGATAATTTAATAGTTTGTAAAGTAACCATGCATACTTTTATTACCATTTTTATAAAAAAATTTGTCTGAAAGAGATTACCTCCAACATATATCAAGCAAAGTTCTGTCTACTATCTTTAAAGTTTCTTTGAAATCATAGAAGCCTTATCTTAGTTTATCAAATCAAATCTACGTAATTTTTTTTTTCAGATTTAAATTCGAAACATGCAGTCTTAATGTTATTAAAATGTGAAGGTATGAGAAAAATTCTGCATCTTGTTATACCTTTTAGTTCTAGTACTGACGCAACGCCAGTTGATGCTGTTGACAAAATTTTGTGCATTATGATATGAAGTAATAAATTACTGTTTTATACAAAAAAAATTCTTTTGATTCTCCAGGATCATCTATAAAATAAATTTTCTTAGCATTTTCAAATTTAATTTGAAAAACAATTTATTTGCTTATTGATTAGCTGAGCATACATTAAATCTAGCATATTTATGTAGAATTCAACTTCTCCTGCGTCACTATTGTTTTGGAGGTCAATTTTATTCGGTATAGGTAAATTAAATGATATATATGAGTTATCTTCAAGTGCGAAAATTTTGTTTATGTGCAAAAGAGCAAAATTGTCTTTATAACAAATAAAATCTTTACAAAAATAGTTTTCTTACTTATTCCAAATTCTATCACATTGCATTTTCTATAACATAAAAAACCATGAAAAAAATTTTTTTAATTGATACGACAGCATAACAGTACTAGCTTTTTAGAGAATATTATTAATCTGTGAGTAATATTTGATTAAGCCCAGAGCCATTGCAGTATTTGTAAGCGTTTGATATTTTATACTATTGTAGACTTTGGTTTCTTTAAATTAAGCTGCACCATTCGTTTGATTCATAATTAACTAGTGGCCCCTGTTGGCTTTGCCCGAGACTCACTAGATGGAACACCTTTGTGTGATCACATGTAATTTGAAACGTTTTCAGTTAAAATTTTACATATATTTCTGACACTTCTCAAAACAATAATGTTTGTACTAAAAACATATTTGAAAAAGAGTGTTTTATGACCATTTAATAACACTGTATTTAATGTGCTTTTTGCAGTAGTTCTAATTTTAAATTTTTTTTTACTCCAAATTTTTGTTGATTACTAAAAATACAGTTTTCTGGTATAGTTATATACTTTGAAGATTTCTTAAAATCATAAGTTCTATTTAACTCAAACTAAGTTATTGGATAGGTCTGCTGTCTTCTTATCATTTTTGTAATTTTTTTTTCTTCGAGAACGAATTTTTGTTCATTCATGAAGTAAACAGCTAAATTTACGACCTTGTTACTCCTGCAACAAATTGGATATTTTTGACTGAAATATTTACGACAACATACTTTGTTATTTTATCTAAAATTTCATTATTAGAAAAACTTCATTTTTTAATTTTAATAGAAGCTTTGTCACCAACTTCATTAGTGTAGTAAGTTGTATACGTATTTCATGCTTTAAATAGATACACAATATTTTACGTTCATGTGTCATCTATATTTTGTTAACAAAATTATATCACATGGTATAACCATTTAATTGTTAGCTGTTATTTTATGTTTATTTTTAGTCTTCAACACATGATATTAAAAAACATATCTTTTTCTTAAATATTCAGGATAAACATTGTTTTTAACTATGTTATGTCAGCAAATGGTTTATGACAATTCTTGATACATTCTTCATTGCATGTACTTAAGCATAAGCTTATTTTAGTGTGAGGACCGTGAAGTATGTGTTTAATAAACAATTTTGCGACTCTCTTATTATTTGAAGGTATTTCAGCTAATATACTTTTACTCATACGTTCAGATTTAATTGTTTCATTGTAATAGTGTATTGTTATGAATAGATGTGCAAGTGGTAAACCATGTTTTTGGAATTTTTTAGCCCAAACATGGACTATCACTTTGCCAATGAAAATAATAACTTTAAATTCTAAAGAAACATTGTAATAAATAAGTAAACACATTTATTTCTTAACGTTGACATATTGCTTTGAAATTTCAAGAAATCCGAGGTAAGTTGTACATTGGAATACAATGATTTCCTAATTTGAACATGATCTGGTATTGGAAGGTCAGCTCACTAAGCAGGCAGAAGGGTAAAAACGTATAGTTGTATGGTTATAGAACTTCCTAGCTTACCCTAAATAAGTTTCCCTTTTTTACCAGTTTAATTTTACCGAATAAAAATAGCTTAATTCTCCTCTCAATAAATAAGTGGCAACACAAGCTCCTATAACTTAGCAATTGACTGCTGATACTATAAGATCACTATGTTACTAGAGGATCGGCGGGCAGAGCTCGCAGGGGGCGAAGTCCTACTAGTGTATATATAGAAGGTGACTTATGAGGACTTTACGTGCCTTAAGAATACATACTAATAAAATTAAGAAGTTTATGAGGACCGCCTGCATAAGTATGATTTTGTCCTTATAATAACCTTTTTTTACATAATTATGTCCGCACAAGTCACCATTTATTAAGATATATATATATATATATATATATATATATTGTAGGATATTCCACACTACCCTCAACAGCCCCCCACAGATCCCCATCCATCCTTCACCACCCATGGCTCCCTCCACAAAATAAGTTGAAAACCCGTTATTTCCTTCTAATTTTGACACATTGCAGTTTTTTCCAAAACCCATCATAGCCCCTACTAAATCTCACAGACCCTCTACAACACCCACATAATTTTTCGCGACCCTTCACTAGCCCCCCACTATACCCACACTACTTTTGGGGAATCTGACAGAGATCACATAGTCTTTCTCGGGCCTTGATGTGTACACAGATTTGTTCGTGTCGTATATATATTAATCTCTTATTTTTAACCGGCTTTATCACTAAATCACCTGAAGACGAAATTTTCTCATTGCTATGGCTCATCTCATCGCCAAAAAAAAGATTTGAAGTCATTATTAGTTTATAAGGAGTCGTTGTGCAAAGCTTAAGTTACATTTGATTGTAAAAAATACAAACAACGGGAGTTTTGCATTAATATGACTCATTTTATAAGCCAACTTACTTATAAAATCTTATTTAACCACAATAAATAAGTTTAATTTTAATTTTGTTTTAAGTTTATGTTTGAATTGGTACAATAGATAAACACAACATTCATTCATAGGAAAAATGATAAGGTAAAACATTTTGTCTATACATATGAGAACATTCGAATTATGTTGTTATTATTAAAAATATTATTACCAATTACTGAAAATAGCTTTCTAAACAACTTTTTCAATGTATAAAACGTTTTATCTCTTGATGTAAACCAAAAATCTACCTTTTTTTGCATGTTAATAAAACCACTTACAGTTGACCATGAAAAAATAATGGTTTTTATAAGTATAATCCCACATTATTAGAACTTCGACCTTGAGACTTGTTCATAGTCATAGCAAATGCTACAACGAACGGGAAGTGTTTTACATTTCAAATCAACGGTAATAAGAAAGAAGTTCTGGTATTTAATGTCATTCTCGAACTAAAAACTTTTTTACCAACTTATTTTCCCGTAACTATCTCGCCTTCTACGTTCTACTTCAATAATTTAGTAATTAGCAATTGTAGACCGTTACATAAGCCATGGGATATACTGAAATTTTGAATGAACATTTTATTGTACTTATTTTTAATTTTAGATCATGATGTATTTAATCTTAAAGTATAGAAAAAATTCTGAAAAACCTGATAATTTAATAGTTTGTAAAGTAACCATGCATACTTTTATTACCATTTTTATAAAAAAATTTGTCTGAAAGAGATTACCTCCAACATATATCAAGCAAAGTTCTGTCTACTATCTTTAAAGTTTCTTTGAAATCATAGAAGCCTTATCTTAGTTTATCAAATCAAATCTACGTAATTTTTTTTTTCAGATTTAAATTCGAAACATGCAGTCTTAATGTTATTAAAATGTGAAGGTATGAGAAAAATTCTGCATCTTGTTATACCTTTTAGTTCTAGTACTGACGCAACGCCAGTTGATGCTGTTGACAAAATTTTGTGCATTATGATATGAAGTAATAAATTACTGTTTTATACAAAAAAAATTCTTTTGATTCTCCAGGATCATCTATAAAATAAATTTTCTTAGCATTTTCAAATTTAATTTGAAAAACAATTTATTTGCTTATTGATTAGCTGAGCATACATTAAATCTAGCATATTTATGTAGAATTCAACTTCTCCTGCGTCACTATTGTTTTGGAGGTCAATTTTATTCGGTATAGGTAAATTAAATGATATATATGAGTTATCTTCAAGTGCGAAAATTTTGTTTATGTGCAAAAGAGCAAAATTGTCTTTATAACAAATAAAATCTTTACAAAAATAGTTTTCTTACTTATTCCAAATTCTATCACATTGCATTTTCTATAACATAAAAAACCATGAAAAAAATTTTTTTAATTGATACGACAGCATAACAGTACTAGCTTTTTAGAGAATATTATTAATCTGTGAGTAATATTTGATTAAGCCCAGAGCCATTGCAGTATTTGTAAGCGTTTGATATTTTATACTATTGTAGACTTTGGTTTCTTTAAATTAAGCTGCACCATTCGTTTGATTCATAATTAACTAGTGGCCCCTGTTGGCTTTGCCCGAGACTCACTAGATGGAACACCTTTGTGTGATCACATGTAATTTGAAACGTTTTCAGTTAAAATTTTACATATATTTCTGACACTTCTCAAAACAATAATGTTTGTACTAAAAACATATTTGAAAAAGAGTGTTTTATGACCATTTAATAACACTGTATTTAATGTGCTTTTTGCAGTAGTTCTAATTTTAAATTTTTTTTTACTCCAAATTTTTGTTGATTACTAAAATTTATTA
>NW_019379766.1:247298-266686 GCF_000648655.2 Copidosoma floridanum | reverse complement strand
TTGAACATGACTCCATCCTTCACCACCCATGGCTCCCTCCACAAAATAAGTTGAAAACCCGTTATTTCCTTCTAATTTTGACACATTGCAGTTTTTTCCAAAACCCATCATAGCCCCTACTAAATCTCACAGACCCTCTACAACACCCACATAATTTTTCGCGACCCTTCACTAGCCCCCCACTATACCCACACTACTTTTGGGGAATCTGACAGAGATCACATAGTCTTTCTCGGGCCTTGATGTGTACACAGATTTGTTCGTGTCGTATATATATTAATCTCTTATTTTTAACCGGCTTTATCACTAAATCACCTGAAGACGAAATTTTCTCATTGCTATGGCTCATCTCATCGCCAAAAAAAAGATTTGAAGTCATTATTAGTTTATAAGGAGTCGTTGTGCAAAGCTTAAGTTACATTTGATTGTAAAAAATACAAACAACGGGAGTTTTGCATTAATATGACTCATTTTATAAGCCAACTTACTTATAAAATCTTATTTAACCACAATAAATAAGTTTAATTTTAATTTTGTTTTAAGTTTATGTTTGAATTGGTACAATAGATAAACACAACATTCATTCATAGGAAAAATGATAAGGTAAAACATTTTGTCTATACATATGAGAACATTCGAATTATGTTGTTATTATTAAAAATATTATTACCAATTACTGAAAATAGCTTTCTAAACAACTTTTTCAATGTATAAAACGTTTTATCTCTTGATGTAAACCAAAAATCTACCTTTTTTTGCATGTTAATAAAACCACTTACAGTTGACCATGAAAAAATAATGGTTTTTATAAGTATAATCCCACATTATTAGAACTTCGACCTTGAGACTTGTTCATAGTCATAGCAAATGCTACAACGAACGGGAAGTGTTTTACATTTCAAATCAACGGTAATAAGAAAGAAGTTCTGGTATTTAATGTCATTCTCGAACTAAAAACTTTTTTACCAACTTATTTTCCCGTAACTATCTCGCCTTCTACGTTCTACTTCAATAATTTAGTAATTAGCAATTGTAGACCGTTACATAAGCCATGGGATATACTGAAATTTTGAATGAACATTTTATTGTACTTATTTTTAATTTTAGATCATGAGGTGACAAGCATTTGCAAATATTGTTAAACACTTTTATGGGAAAATTAATATAAATATTATGATCTGATTTATGAACACCTTTAAAGGTTTAATTATTGATGCCGTGTGCTGAATACAGCATGTTCCTCCTATGGTATTTTCCTTGTTATTTCCAGTAGGAGATGTAGAATGGAGTACATGTGATCGACAAAAATTTTTAACAAAAGCAGAAAATCTTACGTTGCTTCAATATTACTTATATCGAACTTTCTGATGACCAATAGTAAAGTTTATAGTCCCATACTCTATGCTGGAAGATTAAGGAAATCAATTTTTTTGCATGCATATTTTATAATAGTAAGCAATAGAACAACATTATCAAGATGCAATGGTAATAATGCAAAAGTTTCGACAAGCTCATTTTTATATTACAGTTACATGTAACCCTAAATGGTTAGAAATAAAGCAAATTTTAAAAATCTTTCCTGAAGGTACCACTCCACATGATAAACCCAATACAACTGTTAAATTATTTCTGAAAAAGAGTGTTTTATGACCATTTAATAACACTGTATTTAATGTGCTTTTTGCAGTAGTTCTAATTTTAAATTTTTTTTTACTCCAAATTTTTGTTGATTACTAAAAATACAGTTTTCTGGTATAGTTATATACTTTGAAGATTTCTTAAAATCATAAGTTCTATTTAACTCAAACTAAGTTATTGGATAGGTCTGCTGTCTTCTTATCATTTTTGTAATTTTTTTTTCTTCGAGAACGAATTTTTGTTCATTCATGAAGTAAACAGCTAAATTTACGACCTTGTTACTCCTGCAACAAATTGGATATTTTTGTTGTCTTTATTCTGCTTCTATGGGACTGAAATATTTACGACAACATACTTTGTTATTTTATCTAAAATTTCATTATTAGAAAAACTTCATTTTTTAATTTTAATAGATGCTTTGTCGCCTTAATAACAATCCGTTTAGTTGTCTAAGAGTCAATACAGGCATTTTGAAGAATATACTGATTTTACCAAAATTTTTCTCTTGGGTTTAGTTAATTGCCATAGCAAATGCCAGGACTAAATAACATTGCTGTCTATAAAGTATTTAAACTTAAAACAAGGTATTACCTGTATTTGAAGTGATTTTCGGTATAAATACTATATTTCTAAGTTTTTTTTTGTTATAATCTCACCTTTACTATTATACTTAAAAAATTTTTTAATCTCTAATCGTGTGCCAATGCACAAATCGTTTGCTATNATTTTTAATTATATTAATAAAGAAGAAGATAAAGCATAACGTAAAATAACAAAAACAGATACGAGTGGTAAAGAAGACGATGTTAAAATTTTTTATGAAATATCAAATAATGAATATGGCCGCTATTTATGTCTAACTGAAGCAGCATAAGAATTGTAAGAGTTCCTGTGTAAAGACGTAATCATTCTGTATTTAATTTACCATCACATTTGAAATAAACAAAACTTGCTTTTTCAAAAAAAAAAAAAATGTGTTTAAAGCTATAGAAAACTTTAAAATTGCATTAACGTCTTGGTTTGAATAAAATAAAATAGATGGTATCGCAAAAAAATAGATACCAAAATATTATACAATATAACTGTTTCGATTCGACGATAAAAACTTTAGTTAGAAAAGAAAGAGTAAGACATAATTTAGGAATAGGGTGACTAAAAATAAGATAACCCTAAGAACTCTAATTTTAAATGGGGCGAGTGAAGATAAAGCCCTTTGAAGTTTAAGAACAGTTGATAACATATATTACAGTACGTTTAAAGATACTGCTTTTGCTTCAAGTTAAGTTGAACATGACTCTGAAATATATAGAATATTTAAAGAAACTTGTAAAGTTATGCTGCCATATTAACTGAGTGAATTTTTTACGTGGTTCTTTGTATCTAAGGACGTTTGTGGTAAGTCTATTTGAGAATCACTCCTACAAATTTTTGATTGAAATTTTCAAAGGCGATAAACAAAATAATGCTTTATTACATTTGAATAAAATCTTTTAATTTAAAGAAAAGTCATGTCAAAATTATGGACTACCAGAACCAAATAACACCATTACGTAGGGAAAATATTGGTAAGGAGGTGCTTCGCGAGAATGATCAACACTTATAATTTCAAGGACCTTTATTTAAGATACTGTAATCATAGGAAAGATAGCGCGTGTGTTCCCGACAAAGGCTCGTCGTGTACTCCCTGAATAGACTCTTTCCTTGCTCACTCTTCCCTTCCCTTGGCCCTAGGACCCCTCGTTATGAGGTTTGAGGAGAGAGAGCGTAGAGTCTTACCTATACTATCGTATGTTACACGTTCGAGGCCACGACGTCGTTGTCCTCAACGACGCTGACTTTTTAATTTATGTAGTGTTGAGTCTGCATACTTGTTTTCGACTTTATGTGTGTGTGTACATATGTGTGTGTTGTATTCTGTTGTCTGTGTTGTTTATGTAGCTTAATCTTTTACACTCATCCTTCCATTCAACTGTAAAGAACCACTGTTTTTTTTACATCAATATTTTTGCTTTGTCAATTAATCAATTTTTTTTCATCGTGTGTCGAGTGTATAACAATATTGTTTGTGTATGCCCTTTGCCTTGTTTTACAATCATGTACAAAATTGCCGTGAGAGGGGCATTTCTTCAGTATTACTATACATTAAATCTTGTCTTACAATGTAGTTTCTATTTTAACTTCCGCATGTGTTTAGTTACAAAAAAAATTTCGTAAAAACTCCTTATTATAGTATTCAAGTGAACAAAAAAAATCTTTTTGGATCTCGTCCTCCGGACTGCGCCCCTGATACAGTCGAGCGACTTCTGGCGCTGTCTTTCGTCCACACTCTCATCATTATTATTATTAATATTATAGCTACAATTACCTTTTTTTGTTTACTTTATTTGATTTAATTTTTTTTTTTCAATAGACCTTAACATAACTCTCTCGCTGTTCCACATTTTGGAAAGAAATAAATTCTTTATAAGTATCGTCCTAAGGACTGCGCCCTCTGATATAGTCAAGCGACTCCCAGCGCTCACGTTCGTTTGCTTATCATCACTATCATTCTTATTCGCTCCGAGCCGATGCAGAGGTTGCGCCCCCTCTAGCCAAAATCACGCAACATTTCTTGCATGTAAACAAATGGTTTAGAACATATATACATACGTACAGCTGCTTGTGATTGGCACTTGGCAAGCTAGAGAGAGAACGACGATCCTCTCCTGCTGTCTTATTCAGCCAATCACAAGCAGCTATACGTATATATATATGTTCTAAACCGTTTGTTTACATGCAAGAAATGTTGCCTGATTTTGGCTAGAGGGGGCGCAACCTCTGTATCGGCTCGGAGCGAATAATTACTATTATCATTATTACAGGTACAACTACCAATTTTTTTTTTTTTTTTTTTTTAGACTTAAAATGACTTTTTCGATACTAACTGCATATTTTAAAAAAGAAAATTCTTTCTTAGTTTGGTCCTTTGAACTGTGCTCCCCGATGCAGTCGAGCGACTCCTGGCGCTCATCCTCGAGGCTCACGGATTTTAATTTTATATCACGGTCACTAGTAATTCTAGTATCCGTCTAGAGGATTGCAGTCTCCTTTCTGCTCTGAGTTCTACTGTCGGCGTGGCTTCGATTACTGCCAATTCTCGTGCTTTCTCTTGAGCTCTTTGTTTACCTGTAAACATCCTGTAACATATTAGTTGTAGGGCCCCCCGATGAAGAAGGCACTTATACATAGGAAAAAGAAGCCCCACGCCGAATTTGTTAACCCTGTAATGTATAAAGCTGTTGGCTTTTAGTTGCTAACCCTGGTTCCTGCCTATGAGTCCGCACTTTAGACCTGTAGTAAATACTTGTCCTAACACAATTTATATCATATCGATAGCTATTTATTTAAATGTATTACCGTATGTAACTTACCCTTTCTGTTATATTTCCCCTTTATTCGGTTAGCGTTGAGCTGCAAGTGTGACTCTCTCCTCACATATAAAGTTTATAATAATGAACGTATATTTTTTAATTTTTTTTTTTTACTTTTTTGTATAGTTATTGTTATTAATTTTAGTGTTTTTGTCAACGTGGGTATTTTTCCTTTGGTTAAAAAAACTTCTCAATCGTAAATATGTTTCATTACGCTATCCCTTATTTCGCATCAGCTCTACGTGCACATATGAGTCGCTTATTGAGTTTGTAAATAGTCGGTTATGATATTATGCGCCCCATTTTGCCTGTAGGGTCATATAACATATTCAAGAACACTGTAGAGTCAAATCGTTTGACGAGTGGTTGCCTTACATTTAACTTGTATTTTTTTCGATCGAGACAAGCTTGGAGGTGTGAATAAAAAATAATCATTTCATGGAGGTGTATTCCGCATTTAAGTTTTGACCGGTATCGTACATTTTTTTTTTAGTATTTTTCATCCATACATTTTCTTATATGATGTTAACCTCATACTCTTCCTCTCTTTTTTCTTATGGGGTCAATTTTAGGGAAGGAATTATAAGGGTATTTTTTTCGTCGACTTCCACGCTCGACACCCACCGTAGACGTATTTGCTGATTTAGTTGGCTGCTTTTTCGCTATTTTTTTCCCTCTGTAATATCTAGAGAAAGTGTACTTTCTAAGATGATTGCATGACTGACTGAGTTCTCGAAGCTGAGTTTCAACTCTACTCGAGTCACAACATGATTTTTTTCTTTTTGCGCCAGTAGAATCTCCGTGTGCGGTTCTTATGGATGCAATTTTATTTTTTCCAAAGCAGGAGCAGTTCGTGTACACTGCTGCGCAATGTCGTTATTTAAGTAACAGCTTATGTGATTGCAATCGTCTTTTATTTCTTTCAGTTAAGAATGCGGGTTATAGATTCGTATGCCTCGAGTATCAACGATCTTGTTTGAATGAGGGTGGCCGAGTAAGTTCTCAGAACTACTGCCACACACTGGGTGTGGTCGATTATTCCTCTCGATGGTCGAGCAGTGATTTGAGTGCATTATTTTTAGTCTCCCTTACATGAAAGATTAAGTACTGGTCCATGTAGTTTTTGCAAAATTATGCTGACTTTGAGGTGGACGGTTTGACAAACAGTCTGTTCGTTGCATTGGACGTGGCAGTCGATTTGATACTTCATGACGACTGTGTGTGTCATTTTAGGTGTTCTGATTGTCAGTGGATCATGACGGAAAGAGTTGGATTGTTACTGGTAAAAAATGATGGAATAGAGGGAAGAAAAGAAAGTTCAACATCTCCTATTTGACGTGAGTTCGTGGGCCCGTTAAAGAATTAATTTTTTCCTGCAATTGCTTAATTAATTCTACTTTCATTCCTCTATGCTCCTCTTTACCTAAAAATAATTGCTAAAATAAGTTTTTTCTATACAATAATGATGTCAATGGGCCACAAAAAGGAATTGTTATTTGTTCATACTTTTTCCATTTGCTAATTTAACATTAACTTTTTTCGTACCTCTCGCATATATTTATTTAAATTTACATGTTTATTTCAGCTTATACGCATACATAATTTTTTCTGTTGTACCATATATAATGTGTACATTTGTCCTATGAATTAATTCTACGCTTATTGAAGTATGTTTTCTCATTCGAGAGTGCCACACACGCCCCTCATTCGCTTTGGTTTTTTCTCGATTCATGTAATGCAAATTCTACTATTGATTGATGTTATTAATGCTTTGTTTGTGCGTGCCTCTCCATTATATTTTTTTCCCTGTGAGCTTGCGAATCTAAGTCCAATATACGTATAAATGTAGTTCGTGGCACGTCCGGAGGCCGCAAAAATTTTATCGTAAATCTAATTGATTCCTCCTTTCTGTTATATTTTCGCACTGCGTCCAGGGGTCACGAAAATTTTACGTACAATCAGATGTTTGAGGAGGTTCTTTCGTGCGCTTCACACTATTAGCATTCTCTGGTGGTGACTTTACCATACATGTTTTTTTGATCTTATCTACGTGAGATACTCTTATTTCGTCACCTCTCTGTAGTTTTACATTTTTGTTGATGTAATCAATGCCTGTTATTTCATATGGGCCCTCGTACTGCGAATCATATTTACCCTTTGATGGCTCTTTCAGCACGTAAACCATTTCTCCCTCTAAGAAATATCTTGTATTCAGTTGGTGGTCATAGCAATACTTTGATCGGTATTTCGCTTTAACTTGGTTCATTGCTGCAATGATTCTCATCTCTGTCAGGATCTCAACTAACTCTTTGGAATATTCATCCGAAGTTTGGCCCTTAGGTGGCAGTCTGATACTAGATGGTGTTCTAGCTCTTTGTCTGAAAACTAATTCGTGTGGTGAGTATCCCGTACTCTGATGGTCCGTAATGTTGTAAGAGTGCACGCACATAGGTAAATGTTCGTCCCAGTGATCATTTTGTTCTACATATACCTTGATGTATTACGTAAGAGCATGATGCATTGTTTTAATGGCGCCGTTTGTTTGTGGGTGGAACGCTGTGCTGCTCATTTTGTCTATTTTAAACAGCCTTGCAAGTTCGTTCATGCTCTTATTCATAAAATGTGTGCCTTGGTCCGATAATAAATGTTCCGATGGCCCAAAGTACGCTATAAACTTATCTGTTATCGCTCTTACCGTTTCATCGGCTGTTGCTCTCTTCAGAGGTGCGAGAACTATACATTTTGTGAGGCAGTCTTGTATAGATAGAATATGTGTATACTTAGTTGCTGAGGGCTTACTGATGGGCCCGTAGAAATCTATACACATTTTTTCGAACGGTCTACTGGGTGTGTTGGTGATGAGCATTGCTTGTTTTGTTTTAATTCAGACGAGTTTTTTCGTCTGCCATGATGTACATCTCAGGATGACTTGTCTTACATCCGGGCGCATGTTTCTCTAATAGTAGTCTTTGGCTATTCTGTTATATTAATGGTTGAGAGGAAGACAATTCCAGCGTGACGTCACTCCATGTTATTTCAAATGGGGTGACATCATGCTGGAATTGTCTTCCTCTCAACCATCGATTTGTTTTATTCATTCCCCTATGTCCACCTATAGCCGCTTCGTGGTATTCTCTAATGATTTTAAATCTTTGATCTGCTGGTGGGATTACCAGAGTGTTCATGTACAGTAAGTACTTTTGCTGCCTCTTTAAGAGCCTTAATACATTTTTTTAAGTTTGATGTAAGCCGTTTCTCCAAAATGTTGCTTTACATACATATGCATAATTTTCATTTTCTCTTGTTATTTTAGTTTCTCCGACGCTTTTTCCTTCGTCATTCATGCGTGTTGGATTAATAAATCCCCTCTTGTGCAGCGCATCTATGACTTCTGTATTGGGTACTGACTCTGTTATCGTCAGAAACGCTAGATTCTCTAAGTACTTAAATGGATGTTCCTCGATGCTGTTGATTTTTTGTAGTAGCGGTGGATCTTCCTCCTCTTTCGGTGCCCATGATGGCGTTGCCGTGGGTAGGCGTGTTCTGCACACTCTATATTTTTCCATCGATGATTAGTGTATGACTGTGTTGGCTTCGTCCTCGCTCCCTGTTTCACATAACGCGTCATTTAACTCGTTAGCTTGCTCTCCTTCTTCCTCTACTGTACTTTCATTGCTGTCATTATTGCTGCAGTCTCCCCGTGTGTAACGCTGCTTTCTCTGTTGTTATTATCTAACTAGGTTTCCACATATCTATCCTTATTCCCGGTCTGCCTTCTACGTCTCGATTTTTAATGTCTATCATTGCTAGAGCTCGTAGATCATCGGACCTTCCCTCTAATAAATTGTGTATGTTTGGCTCTTCTTGTTCATTTGTTGAAAGTTCCTTTGCTTGTTTTATGCTTTCTTCCTTTCCCTCTGTAGTAGTTTCCTGTTTCTCTGTAGTTACTTCCTGATTTTTGCTAGTAACATTGTGTAATGGTGTATCACAATCAGCTATTATTATTTCTCTCGACGGATTTGTCATCAGTTAAGTAGTTGAAAAGCCCGGTTTCTGTCTATGCAAAGTGTCAAGTTGTCGTTTGCATGCCTTTCGTAATTTTTCTCTTTGTGCTAGTATTGCTAGCGTACTTGTAGCAGTTATTCCCTTTCGAAAGCCTGGCTCTTTCTTGATGTGGCCCAATTTTTTGTCTGCTGTCCCCTGCGAAATTAATTATCCTTTTTCTGTAACCTCTCATACTTCTCCCCTGTTTTGATTCCTTAGTGCTTGCTGCAGTGGCGAATTGTTTTCGTTAAGCTCCTCTAATTAAGAGTCCGCATCGCCGTTTTCTTGACCTTCTGTACTCATATCTGAACCTTTTTCGCGATTCTCGCCCCGATATCGTGTTTTTTTTCGTGTTGTACCGTTCGAGTTTTCTGAGTCAGTGCCATGGATTTTTATTTTCTTCAGGTTGCCTTGAATTCTTCTCTTACGAGTTGTCCGTACTTCAACTATGCACGCAGATGGTCCGTCACTATCGGCCGGTTCTTCATTCTCTTGTTCGTCTGCTAGCTGGTATAGCTCTTGGCATGGCTGTTCGGGATTCACTTCCCCCTCTTTTAGTATTGGTTTTCGCGATAATGCGTCTGGTGGTCCGTTGTTTACGACCGGGCGGTATATTACTTTGAAATCATATCCTCTCATTTCCGCTTTAAGCCTGTTAAAACGAATGTCTGGTTTTTTAAACAAGTGAAAGTGCTCCAGCGGCTCGTGGTCTGTAATCACCGTAAATTTTCATCCGTATAAATATGGTCTGAATTGCTCTTTTGCAAATACAATCACCAATAACTCTTTGTCGTATATTGGGTAGCGAAGCTCACTCCCTTTAAGGCAGCGAGACGCGTACTCACACGGTCTATCTTTTCCGATCCCTCTCTGACTAAAGATCGCTCCAATCGCGTAATCTGACCCGTCTGTCGTGACGATAAAGGGTTTTTCCAAGTCTGGGGCAACGAGCACTGGTCTGCTACACAGTATTTCGATAAGAGTTTTGAATGCGTTATCTTCGCTGTCACTTTACATAAATTTTGTCCCTTTTTTAATAGCATAGATAGAGGTCGGGCTATCTTCGCATAGCCTTTTATAAATCGCCTGTAATATCCGGAAAATCCCAAAAATTGTTTTACTTTTTTTGCGTTTGTTGGACGTGGGTATTCTTTGGCTGCTTCGATCTTCTTAGGATCGGTCTTTATTTGTCCATAACCTACGATATGGCCCAATATCTTTGCTGTCCTCTTCAAAAATTGGCACTTCTTGAGTTTAATTGTCAAGTTTGCATCTGCTAATAATTTCAAGAATTTAGTAAAACGCTCTCCATGCTCTTCAAGATTGGTTTGCAAAAACCATTATGTCATCAAGATAAATTTCGACCTCATGACCTTACAAGCCTGCGAGTGCTAGCGCGATTGCCCTTAAAAATGTGTTCGGCGAGTCTATACACCCCATGGGCATTCTTTTGTATTGGTAATACCCGCCCAGCCCTGAAAATGCCGTTTTGTGTGCATCGTCTTCGTGCACTTAAATTTAAAAAAATCCTAACTTGAGGTCGACTACTGTAATGTAGCGCGCAGATGCCAGGTTGTCCGAAATATCACTTTGAAATGGTAATGGATAGCACGATCCCACCGTGACTTCGTTAAGCAGACGAAAGTCTGTGATGACCCTTCCTCTTTTTTCGTTGTTTGGCCCCAGTTGTTTTGCTACTATCCAAGTGCTTAAGCCATACGGAAAGGCAGATGGTTCCTCTATCCCCTGCTCTAGCACTTTCTCTACTTCTGTTCTCATTTGGTCTCAGATCGATGGTGGGTATCTACACCTCTTTGCAACTATTGGTTTATCTGTTGTCGTCTTTATCCGGTGTTTGACAAGATGCGTTGCTTTCAGAGGCTCACCGTCAAGGCCAAATACGTAGGGTTTGACTCGATCAGTCCTCTCACATGCTCTATTTCTTCATCGTTGCAACTGGCTGTATCTACGAGTTCAATTATTCTGTTCACCCGTTTCAGTTTCTCTAACTCTTCTTCGTCTTTTGTAAAATTTTCTGTTTTTTCTTCATCACTTTCCATTTCTTCGTTAAATAACCTTATTAACGATTCCCCCAAGCTTTCGACATTGTCCCTGTCAATGTCTGAGAGCTTCCGATAAATTTCTTCGTAACTTAGCAGCTCTACTTCCAGAACAGGCACATATCTAGTCTCATTACTCATATAAGTATATTCTGCAACTATTTTCCCGTTAATATCTCTCGCTATGAAGTTCCCAAATAATATTTTCTCCTCTATATCTTGGAGGGGTACCCAGCCATTTTCTGCTTTATTTCTATCATTTTTTACTAGCGCATAAATAATTTGTTTTGATCTTGCAGGAATTTCAAAACACTCCGACTTTAACAGTCGTATCTGTACATCTTTAAGTTCAATCATATTCTCGGCAGCGCTTACCTGGCCCCGATATCGCTTAAACATATCCCAGCCTATAATTCCTTCCACGTCAATAGGAAAGTCATGGGGGACAACGTGAAATGTGCACTTCAGCCCTTGTAACTGAACCTGTAGTGTGCCCAACGTCTTGCGTGCTTCGTGAGTCACGCCAATAATAGCCACGCGATACCTAATGTATATTAGCATGTCAGTGTTTAAAAAATTAACCTTTATAATAGAAATCTCCACGCCGGTATCCGCATAAGAAGTTGCCTTGCTGTTTTTTATCTGTGGTCCTTGTAACTGAACCGATGGTGGCCTATGCCCTGTTCTCGCGAGTTTTATAGTTTTTCTGGGAAGCTGCTTTATTTCTTCATCACACTCTGAAAGCTTGAGCTCGTCATTCTCTATACATGTATCCGATGCCCTTGTACGATTACTTTTTTTGCGGGCTCTTCTCCCTCTTCTTGTACGTTTTTCCCCCCATTGTCTAGGAGTATTTTTGAATTCTGCCTTATTACTTTCTATTATTTCCTGCACTGCATTAGTATTCGAACTGTTGTGCATCTCCGCCTCCACTACTTCTTGCTCTGCCTTTTGCGGCTTTTCTCTCGCACCTTCTTCTTCGCTGGACACGCTTTTTTCTGTCTCTTTCTCTCTCTCTATAGTTCATGCTCGGTGTTTGGGGACCACGCCAAACATCTTGCAAGTTTAAAGCTGCGGGTGCGTCACTCCTATTGTCAGGGCCTTATTCGCCGTTTCTTTGCTGCAGTGTGCCCCTATCTTGTGGTGGCCCAGGTCTTATAAAGTTTTTATTATAGCCGTCCCTACTGTCCTGATTTTTATTATTTTTTCCATATTGGTTGAATGTTTCCCCGTTGTTATTATTATAATGGTCACCGTAACCACGGTTGGAGTAATAATTACTGCCCGTGGGATTGTAGTTATTGTACCTGTTATTGTAATCATTCCTATTATAATAATTGGTATTCCTATTGTTGTAATTGCTGTTTCTATTATTTCCAGTGTTATAATTGTTGTTTCTGTTTTAGTAGTTATTATTTTTGTTGTACGGCTCCAATGGGCCATTGCTATAGCCCCTTTTATAATTGTTGTAATTATTGTAATTATTGTAATTATTGTACTTATCATTTCTGCCCCCAAAATTATAGGCGTTTCTATTGATATTAGTATTTTCTACGGGTTAGTTGTATTCTCTGTTACGCAGTCTCTCCTCCTCCTATCTGTCTTGATTACGTGAGCGGCAGTCTCTCGCGTAGTGTCCCGGTCTCTGACAATAGTTGCAGTTTCCTTTTGGTTCCCTCCCGTTATCTCTTAACGTTTTCCTGTCATTTATCAAAGCCATCAATCTTCGGCATTCGTCGACTGTTAGCGTTTTTCACTCGCTGCTGCCCCTTCTGCCCCATTAGTAATCTCCGTTCTTTTTTCTTCCTTGCTTGCTAGATTTACTAGTGGTCCCGTCTCGGTCGTCGTATTATATGTAGGCAGTGCACTCTCCAGTATTGCATGCCACAGACTTAGGTCGCTCTCTATTTTCAGCACCTCTATAATTGCTTCGCAGAGAGTCCTCGGGTTCAAGCATGTGATCTTACTTCTGTACGTTGGACGTAGACCATAAGTAAATTGTTTTACTGCCTCTGCTTCCACGCTTCCCTTCAGCACTTGTTTTTGGACAGGCAGTTCAAGTTTTGGGTTCAAGTCGTGCAGCATCGTTAGCCTATTGTACAGTCCAAGTACTCTTCCACTGTAGTTCTCTATTGATTCTCAGCTTTGCTGTCTGATTATTTTTAGCTTTGCCATCAGCATGTCTGCGTTGTTGATGCTGCCGTATTTCCTCGACAGTTTCCGAAAAAAGTTCCGCACTGTCCTAAATTGAGCCAGTCTGGGCGCAAAATGTTCGGCCACTTTTTCTTTCAGTCTGCCCGCAAGCGTGCCAAGGATAAATAGTTCGCTCTCTGGACCCAACATTAGCACGGTCATCCTCACCATCCTTTCAAATAGTGGCAGATTGATTACATCACCATCAAAAAACGGGATGTTGCTTGCCATATGACCGAGTGAGGGCAGAATATTATGCTGCGCATTCTGTGGTCTGCGTGGATGATTATAGCTGTTTGTCACTTGTGTGTAGTCCATGAATTGGGGTCTAGTGTGGTCTGTGTCACCCCTATTCTATCCCTATTTGCCTCATGATCGACTCGGTTTGTATAGTTAGTATTTGGTTGTGGTATCGCTGTTGTAAACGGGACTTCCTTTCTCATTTCCAGTTTATCGCTCATCTTTTTTACATTGCCCAGTAGCTGTTGATTGCGTAAGTCTCTCATCCTGGGTCTCCCAGGCTCTTCATATTCAAAGCCAGTTGCAGTAAAATTCGGCCACCCTTGTCTCTCTGGCACGCCCCATTGTGCCTCCCGCGTATTCGTTCTGTCTGCTTGAGCTTCGCATATTTCCTCGGTACTTCTCACGCTTTGCTCGATGACTTGCTTGCCCGAAAGAGGACCAGCCCTACTGTTCACAAGTTCCGTGTTTGTTTCTGTGTCGTGAAACATACCTTGGGATTTATCTTTTCCAGTGATAAAATTTCGGACAGTCTTTGTGACTGTTATGTGTTGTGCATCCGTTTCCTCCGCTTTCTTTTATATTGCCTTAATCTTTGAAAACAGGCCCATTACTATCGCCTTGCTTTTCTCGTCTAGAGCGTCAAGTTCCTCACACCCATCTGGTTTCAGCTCTAATTCCAAAGTCTGTTCCTTCATGTTTTCCTTTTGCTGTTTCTCACTAGGCCCTGGTCTGCACGTGTCGGTTATTATACTACCCAGGCATTTGTCTTCGCTTTCTGACTCATGGGTAATGCCGCCGAGATGAATCATTTTTTCTCTTACTTTTTTTTTTTTTTTTTTAATAATATTTTTTCTTTTACATTCTAACAGAGGTTATTAAATATCCCCGTTATTTACATGCATTTTATTACTTGTGTCGCAGCCGAATAATGATCGGACAAAAGAATAATAAGGGGTAGGACGAGAAAGTAAAAGGGCAGTATTCGTCTTGCACTTGCTTTCTTTAATTTTGTGATTTATTTTTGTGGTGGTAAATGGGGAGAGACATTTTTTTAGGGGTATCTGTCGTTTGCTTTCGTTAAAAAAATTATAACAGTAAGAATAGTGGTAAATACTTCACCCAATATGGGTGCGAATTATTATTTCCTGACGTTTTCTGTGTCTGTGGTTCACTCATAGTTCATTCGGCTCACTCTGAGTCACTGTAGTAGGCTCCGAGTTAGTGTAGACGCGTGGGTTTGTTGTATCGGAAGAGATAATGCTAAGGGTCCTACTACCAGCTCTCGATGCGATATATGTTATGTTCAGGTCCTAATATTTGGTCCCTTTCACCTAGCTGCAGCAGATTGAGAGATAACAGACGGGCGAGAGAGTTTCCCTACTGTCCGTGCTTGCTCCAATTTATGACACTTATCCTCTCCTTAAGACGCTGTTCTCTCTTCCCTCTGGGTCTCTGCTGTTTCCTGTTTTCGACCGACTCGTCGAGTTTTTTCGTTATGAGTCACTGATTTTCCCCCCTGTTCTCGAATTTTTTAGTACATAAATCGTTTTCCCAACAAAAATTCTACTAATCCAATGCATTTTAAGTCTCCTTTATCGCGTGATTTATATTTTGCATTTAAGAAAGAACACTAAAAGAGGAAGTGGACGGAATAATTAATTTATTTATATACTATGAATAAATATTGCGGATAAATAATACATACATCAAGAATAAAAGAATAAGAATCAAACGCTCTTATCTCTACTTAATTAGTGCCTCTCCTTTTTTTGCCTTAGGAGTAAGGGATAAAATTAATTTTATTAAATATGTACTCACGTGCTAGTCGATATGCACATCAATAAAAATAAGGTTTTAGGGACCATTTCCTTCGTCTTTTGTCCCCTTGATTTTGTGATTATCGGGGATTGGTACCCTAGTCCTGTTGGCATCCGAGCTGCTATAACCACTGCTTGTAAACTGGTACTATTGCCTCTGGTTAGATCCTCGGCTTCTTGATTTCGAATCGTTGCGTTCTCACGGCACTGCACTATGTGTGCTTCTCGGTGAAATTTTTTTTAAAGCGCGTGAAATAAAAGTAAAAAAAAATTCCGACTCTTACCGTACCCCACACTTAGCACCAAAAACTGTTACGTAAGGAAGATATTGGTAAGGAGAAGCTTCACGAGAATGATCAACACTTATTATTTAAAGGACCTTTATTCAAGATACTGTAATCATAGGCAAGATAGCGTGTGTGTTCCCTACAACGGCTCGTCGTGTACTCCCCAAGTAGACTCTTTCCTTGCTCGCTCTTTCTTTCCCTTGGGCCAAGGGCCCCTCGTTATAAGCTTTGAGGAGACGAAACGTAGAGTCTCACTTATACTATTGTACGTTACAAAACAGTAAGATCAGAAAATATTGAGGCCAAATATCATATCGCTGCTATGTTATAATAATATAAAGTACTATTTACTTAATATTTTAATCCATACGATGATACACATTTGTACATTTTTCTTACAAAAAAGCCTTTATATGGAAATTTTCATCTTTAAATACGTTAATTCCAAGTATAAGTTGTATTTATCATGTACTAAGACATTGTGATACAAAACTTCATGTTGTACGTATATTTTTAGTGAATTGGAATATTAGAAACAGCAATAAGGAAAGAAAACAAACTGAGTAACAATTAATTATTTGTATTATATTCAAATTATAGTAGGTTTTTAAATTCTTAAATTTTAGATATTTCTTGAAAGTTGACATACGAAACGCAGAGGGGGGCCAAGCCCCACTAATATAGGAGGACAGTCCATGAAAAAACGATTTCGTCCTCATAATAACCTTTTTTCACATAATTATGTCCGCTTAAGTCACCAATAATAAGTATATGTATGTATAATAGTGGAGCTTCGACCTCCTGCGCGCTCCACCCGTCAACCCCCTACTGTTTTAACTTAAAAGAAGAGACTTTCAATTTCATCTGTTACTACTGATGGGAGATTTTGGTGCCCAGAATTTTGTCGAAAGGAAGAGCTTTTGATCCACATCGTTAAGCATTAGTTATATATTCATCAGTAAATTTTTACACCACCCAGAAAATACTATTATGGTACGTTGAGAGTTTTCTTTTAAACTCTCCGTTATGTTTAGATAAAAAAAGTATACATTATTTTTTTAATGATTAAATTCTAAACAACGAAAAGTTTTAATCACTTTTATCACATATAAATTATTAAAATTGTATTTAACATATACTTTATATTACTTTTGTTACTTTTAAGCATTCTATATTTTAATTATTGATAAGTTGTGAAAAGAAATTTTTAATTTTCAGATTCAATGAAAAATATGGAAATAATTTTTTCACAGCGTTCCATACTGGAAATTGGAAAAATCGTTTGTCCTTTGTAGTATTAAAATTTAATTTAAAATCAAACTACAAATATTTAGAATTTTTAAAAACGAGCAATATTAAAGTTAGCGTAAAAGGAAATGGAAATTGTTTATTCAGAAATTTTTCTTATTTTCTGTATAGTGACAAAGATTTCCACATTAGAGCTCGTTTTTAAGTAATTTATTATGTTGTGAATAAATGGCAGGATTATTATTAATTCATGGTAGGGAACGATTATCATCAAAATATAAAAAGTAGTGATAAATATATTAACATAAAGTCAAAAAATAGGACTTATGGTACAAGTACTAAAATTAAAAGCTTCTCAGATTTATTACATGTTTACGTTATAGTTAATTTCTTGAACAACAAAATGTAAACATATAGAAATTCAAATAGTAATCTTAAACTAAAAATTAATCGTTAAGAAAAAATATAATAAAAAACATAGCAATTGGTCAATTAAACATTAAACCTCCAAAAGATCATAAAAGATCTTCTTTGAAACTTGTATTCAATTAAGTCACTGATTTAACATTGCTTAGTGATATTAGAACATATAAAGGAATAACTTATAAAACTTTTCAAGATACTGCAATTGCAATGGGCTTAATAGATAATGATGAAAAAATCAATGATATTTTTGAAGAAGCAATTGCTGTTATGTTTCCATATCAATTAGGGAAATTTTTTGCTTAGTTTTTAATTTCAGAAAACGTTAAGGGTGATTCAATATGGGGTAAATACAAAGAATTTTTTACGTAGGGTTTGCCTAAAAATAAAGATAATTTAGCTCTTTTACATAATTATTAAATTTTTTAATTAGAAGATAAATCATGTGATGCTGTTACTTACCTTCACCAAAAAAAATGGTAAGTAAAAAAAAATGTAGACGATGAAGTACAATCTCAAAATTGGTACAATAGTGATGTTACTGAGAATTTTAAGTACATCAGAAGGACTTGTAAAGGAACACGTTTACGAATCACAAAATTATTACAGTATAATATGGAAGGAGAAATAATAACTGGAGAAAAAATTCGAAATAAAATCTCAATTCCAAGAATAACTTAAGACACAGGAAACTCCTCAACATTACCGTTTATTTTATATCGTAAGCAATTTCCTATCGTTGTGGCATTTGCTATGACAATAAACAAATCCAAAGGTCAAAGTTTTGATAATGTAGGTTTGTATTTAAAAAAATCTTTACTTCCTCATAATCAGGTACATGTGTCTTTATCAAGATACAAAGATAAAAATACTTTGTTTATTTAAGTAGAAATGCAAAAAAGTACATAAATAGAAAATATTGTTTGGAAAGAGATTTTTACATAATTTATTGACTTTACTTGATAATTTTTTTAGATAAATCGGCAACATTTATGGTAATGAATTAACAGTTACTTATTCATGTTCCATCAGTTAACAAGTATACATAATATGATGTATGAAAAATGGTGTGAGGGGAGCTGTAGGGGGTCTGTGAGGAGGCTGCAGGGGCTGTGGGGTGCCTAAGAAAAAAGTTAGAAAATGTCAAATTAGCGATGGAAACGGTCGAATTTCAGCTTATTTGTGGGGCTATGGGGGGTCTATGTGTGGGGTCTGGGGGGGGGCTGTGGGGTTGATATGTAGAATGTCCTACACAAATAACTATATAGTATGTAGAGTGCGTGGTGGCAAAGTCAGCTGGGTCGTGGATTGGCGCACGGGAGACCATGGTTCGATTCTTGGCCAGTGCGACTTTTCGGGCAAGTACCTCTGTGATTTTTCACATGTGCTTTTTTACCATGCAATGCTCCTCAAGAAAGATTTAGGCGATCTTCTCACAGCAAAGTTGCCTAACTTCCCCCTATCCCCTTCCTGTAATGGAAGGCCTCCCAACCCTTTCCTTGTCCCTCTTCCAAGTACAAAGTGCCCTTAGTAGCGCCCTTATTAAAGGAGCCGGAGGTGAAGCACTATAATATGAAAAAAAGAACTATATAGTATAGGGATATATGGGGAGAATCACGTCAACTGTCCCAGCGCCGCGGTGGGTGGCCCGCGCGGGCGTCAAACACGACGTTTTCAACTCGTCGTTTCGGTGTCAAAACTTAAAAAAAAAAATTATCTAAAAACATATTCTTACGTATTTTTTCCTCAGCTTTCCAGTGGTATCATCAGTTTTTCGAAAATTTGCTCCCATAACCTTGAAAAATGCACTTGTTTGAAAAACACGTTTTATCTCCATGATCTTCAACTTTTGGAATTTTTTTGATAGTCTAGATCGAAAGATGAGACATTTTTACGTAGATATCGACAATAAAAAAAGAGGGGTTTTTCGTTTTTGTAACGTATTTAAACGACGAACGAGACGATGCGAGCCGCGGCGGCCGGGCCACGCGCGGCAGCAGCGCGTCCGCCGTGTGTCGTCTGCTA
>NW_019379766.1:190796-224089 GCF_000648655.2 Copidosoma floridanum | reverse complement strand
AGGCGTAGGTGCATCGTTACGATGACCTTAATTTGCATGTTTTCTGTGTAGGCAGTCGTACGAAAAGCAAAGTCAAAGGACTACAGGATTTTTTTTCGGCACAACAATCGAGAAGTAAACCCAGAAGGTTATGTTATACTAAAAAAGTTGTTACTTCTTCCACTCCTCCCTGCCGATAAAATTGAAGAAGGTTATGAAGTTATTGTAAAACTTGTCAGCAAATATTTCATCGACGATGAATTGATGAAGAAGAAATGGCTAAAATTTTTGATGTACTACTATAAAGAGGAGTGGATTAAGAAAGTTAAGCCACATGTCTTTTCCGTGTACGATCTCATCGATCGGACAAATAATTTTTTGGAGACCTTCCACAGGATGTTGAACGAGCTGTTGGGGACAAAGCCCAGCACCTTCACTTTTTTGTGTAAGCATTTGTCATTTAAAATAATCATGTACACATCTCGGGAGCAGGGGTAAAGAAAATATATCCTCTCAAATCTCAGCAAATCTACAAAAAATATCTGAAAATGGTCCCCCGTATGAGAATCACTTTTTTTCAAAAGTAGTATTTCTTCGTTACTCATAAATTAACTTCTAAAAAAACTCTTATAAAGTTATCTTATCTTAATTACTTAATTGCGTGTCTAAAAATGTAAAGAAATTGCTGGAAAAAAATATCACACAAACTTAATTTCATTACTAAATTATGTAGACATAGAGATATAAGCCATAGAGGGAACAAGGGCTTCAGTCTCGCGATATAGGCAGCAAGAGAGATAACTGCTCCATAGTTCCCTCTATCTCTTTCTGGCAAAATCCTCTGATTGGCTGATGAATAGTGGCTGTGGAAGCGTGGTGTTAGTGCTATATATAGGTATAATGTGAGAAGTAAGAACTACAGAATTGTAGACAGCTGAGACTGCTCACTAAACGTCTGCTACGTAATAGTTTATTAAATATTTTATTATTGCTTTTCCTATGTTTGCGTAAACTATTTTGAATGAGCAGCTGTAAATTGAAAGTGAAAAATGAAGCAATGTTTGCAATGTAAAGAGGTTTACTCCCCTCTGAATCAACGTAGTTTTCACACGCAAGTTTAATTATTATTGTAACCTCGTAAAATGGATTTCCTTTGATTGATTCTTTAATAATTTAACGTTATTTACCAGGTTTCCAAGTGACTGTAATTTAAGAACGAAGTGGCTGAATATTCTCAATTTACCTATGTCTTTAGAAGTGAAATTTAAATTTATATGTAGTGACCACTTCAGTGCAGACAGTTTTCATCAATCTGAAGGGCGAAGCCGAAGAAGGTTGCTGACAGGAGCACTTCCAGTTGTACATGAAGATGGGAAGACAATTTGCTTGTCTGAACCTCGTCATATTCAACAGGATCAATGTGATGTGGTACTTAGCCCACCTATGTACAAACATGTATCAACAGTTGACGCATCAAATGATTCCCTAGTAGCTGTCACCGAAGGTAGTCGTAGCAGCCATGAATCTTTTGATAATACAAGGAAAAATGATTATGCTGATAATAGTTCCCTGGAAGACTCTAGTATTACTGTGATACAGAGCTTAACTACATTAAAAAATGCGTCAACAACTATGAATATGCAAGAAAGTAGTTCGAACTATTTTCCACTTGGGACAAATACTGCAAGTCATAGCAACGGATCAGTTCTCCAAAATTGTGCTTCATCAGTCAATTCTGTAAATGTTAAAAGTAACTCGAGGAAAAGGTTTGAATATTTCATACATTGTCATATTTAATAATTTTGTAGCGTGTCTGAAAAATTATCATTTACTTGTAGGAAACTGACATGTGAAAATTATAGTGCACCAAAAAAGATCAAAATCATGGATGGATGTGAAACGCATTATATATCACGATCTCAATTTTTAGACGACGAGGGGTGGAACGTATTCCTGATTTATAAAAAAGTCCAAGAAAGAAAATTGGCTGCAGCCCAGAACAAAAAATCTCGACGTAATAAGAAAATTAAATGTTTGACTGGTGTGATTCAAAATCTTAAAAACACCAGCGAGAGGGGTATTGTAGAAAATTTCTTGAAGGTTAATTGAATTTATTTTTTAAACTTTTACGACATTTACGTCCAAAATGAATTTATAATCGTGATTTTTTATACTTTTTAATTATAAGAATAAATCTTAATGAAGTTTTTTTGTTATATTTTTTAATTTTTTCAATTTATTGTATTGTGATCAGANATTAAAAAACAAAAATAATTTGTGTAAAACACTTTTTTTTTTAATCCGAAAGTGAATGAAATCGAATAAAAAAATCACAATGTTGATTAAGTCAAAATCAAATTCACAAAAAAAAGCCAAGGTTAATGTTTAATAGTCAAAGGTCTCCGAAATATGACTGATTACTACGATTCCCTACTTACACCCAGGAAAACGCACAAACCAAATTTATTGAATAATATAAAAATTCCTGTACTTTTATAAAATACAAACATTTATCCGAATTTTCAATAAAAAATTTTTCAAAGCAACGATTAATAGCTTAAGTATGGTTTTTTTGTTTGTACAATTCTCAGAAGTAAGTACAACTTGAAATATAAAAAGGAAAAATCGATGAAATCCACATTTTGTTTTTTTAAGTGGCGGTAAATATTGAAAAAAAGTGAGTAAGCCCCAGTTTATTAAAATTTGCCATTAAATTCATTTTTCGGCTATTAGAAAGCTTCCTATATGAGAAAAAATAAAAAAAATTTTACATACAAGGCGTAATTGGCTACAGTAAGTACTAACAAAATCTTCAATGTTTCAGATGAACTAAGTACTGAAGATTTGGAGTCTGACGACGAGAAAATAATTGATTCAGACGTGGAAGATGACGTAATGGATTTTGAAAGTTTTCGGTACGATGAGGAAGAAGACTCAAGACCTATGGCAGTGAAAATTGATTCTATTCTGCATGAAGTGCACGAAATCGTTAGTATTTTAAAAATTAATCGTGTTCATAATAAGGCATGCCTTTATGGATTGTTGTTACAATTTTCTGTATGCGCTCGTTGTCAATGAGCCAATGATTATGTTCTGTCAGATGAGTATAAATCTCATGTACCTGACAAACAGATGTAATGGACATAATGTGTGATAATTATTTTTTAACAACAATTAATTGTGTAGTGGGGAAAATTTTTCTAAAGAAAGTTTTGATTAAATTGTGAGCCCACTAATAGTAAGTACAGAAGTAACTGAAATCTATTTATGTAAGCTGCTTACTTGTATTGTAAGTAATTATTAAATTTAGAAAAAAATTCATTTTTAATAATTTTTAATCATTTATTGTTCAATTTTTAGTGACTAATCTGCAAAAAATATGGATTAAATTATATGTAAGCATAGACGATTATAGATAGTAAAAGAATATAATGCAACTGTTACCGTTCCCCATGCATTAATTACATCCTTGGTCTTACACCAATTAAGAGCATATTTATAGAATCAGCTAGTTACTAATGTATGTACAAGTTAAACTACCCTTAAGGTAGTTTTGCCACCCAGTGGGTCTCAATCAATTTAGTATAGTCGACAATCATTGGTATTTCAAATCATCATCGTTCATTTATGCCAATTGACACTTGAATAACTATAACAACCGTAATGTCACAACACTGAAATACAAAAAATTGAAAATTTTAAGAAAATGCTAAAAATTGAGTGTAACTTTATTACAATGCAGATATATATATGTACGGAAAGCATGGCAAATTCCGTTTTTATTAATATATCCGTAAGACGGCCCAAAACATGTTTCTCATCTTTCAGTAGATTAATCATAGTTTGACCCGTATTGAATTTGTTTTTTAAAATAATATTCAGAAAATTTTTGTTATTAACAGAAATCAGTATTTTCAAATGACTTGCTCGTAAGACGCCGCATTGACACATGCCGTGTTAATATTGAATGTTTCGAAAACGGCACGCCAAGTATTTATAAAACTTTTATCACTTACGTATAGTAATGTTAACCCTTGCATTTCAAGTTTCAGCATTTTTGTAAAGAAATCGCTTTTGGCATGAAATTCCTTAAATATGTAGTATTAATTTATCGTTTTGTTGCTAGGAGCCCGTTCATTGTTCAAACAGCTGTGACAATCAACTGGCTGTTGCTGGTGACATGAAGGTGCAAACAGAGCCAATGAAGGAAGAGCTCGCCAAAAAAGTGACTGTTTGCAGGAAAAGAAAGTTCGCAGATGTAACGAATATTATCGAAGGAAAACGAGCTAGAAAAAAAAAACGAAAAAGCAGAGTATGTGTACCGATAGTTTGGGCTGAATTATTTTTAACGTGTGGCAGTACAAAGCAAATCTATAAAAAAAACTGCCAAACCCAAGAATACAAGACATTGTGAATAAAAATCTTAATTATTATGTGGAATGTAAATCAGTATTGATACTTTCAATTATAAATCGTTGGTACATTTTTTTTTTAATTTGTGGCTGTCAAAATGAGAGAAAACTAAGCTTTAAAAGCAGAAAAATGTTAAGCTAGACTACCATAATAGGGGTAAATAATTTTTGTTAGCATCTACAAATACTTAAAATAAAAGAACTTTTTTAAGAGATCGAGTAATAAAATTTTCTAACATTTATCTATTGTGTATGTCTTATGTTGTAAGATAATCGTAGTATTTCGGATGATAGTGATACGAGATGACGCAATAAAAATACTCGGAATGAGAATATCTCTATAAATGATACATAAGATTAAGTAATGTCTACAGTAGAATTGTATTTTTATTAATTATATGTAAGGTAAATGAATGTATAAATTGGATAACGCGTTAGTTACTATATTTTAGAATATAAAAATAACTAATTTTCAAAATCTAAAAATCGTACCTAACAGCAGGTTTAATATCGTTAAAGACATTTAAAAGTTGATACAATATTTATGCGAAAGTAAGATATTAGTCGTATTTTAAAAATAGCGATGGTATTACAAAAAATAACAATAATTAAATTAAAATAAGGTATTACAGAGATGTGTAAATGAAAAATAAGCGCTAAATAAGGTTTTATTGTGTAAGTATATTTGTGTGTAAAGTCAATTACGTATTTATTCTTCTAGAAAATCAAACGGCCAAATTGTTTAAGATTAAAGGAAATACTTACATTAATTTACGAACAATGGATTTCTTATTATCAAGTAGTGATTTCAATTTTTGAATTAAATGATTTTTATTGGCTTTAACTTAAGTTTCACAGCCATTTCACTTGTAGTAGTGATGTCAACATTATCTAATACTAGCCGTGACATCTACAGAACATTCGGCATATCATATTTTACCTACATAATCAATAAAAGATATCTTACCTACCGTACACCCAACGGTATCATCATTTGTCGTTACCATTTGAGTATGCTCCCGTAACCCCTCGAGTAAGCGTAAACTGTTAAACTACCCTCACGCTGATTGGTGGGCGATTTTTTTAATACCGTCTCCTCATTGGTGGGCGATTTGTCGTTTGGGCGAAATGTCCATGACTCAACGAATATACACGTTTTTTACTAACGAAACTAATTATTTATAGCAGAACCGAAAAGTAAGCCCTTTTAACACTTATTTTTAACTTTTGTACGTATTGTCTATAAGGTGCACATTTTGGTTAGTTCTGAAATATAGTTTGGAGCAATTAAAAGGAATGAGACTGGAAAATAGTTACGAAACTACTCGGTTTTCGGTAACCAACGAATTGTTCATTTTAAAATGCCACAGTGTATTATTTAAAAACCTCTTTAAATATCTACTATGCTTATCATTCACAAGGTACATACTTAGTTAAATCCTAAATTATTGTTCGGAGCCTTTGAAAGTAAGAAAACTTCAAAAAGTTACAAAAATACACGATTTTTTCTAACCAACTAATTATTCATCGCAAAACGGCAAAATGTACTCTTTTTAAGAATTGTTATGTACCTCTATACATACTGTTTATAAGGTGCAGAGTTGGTCCTGAAATATTTTTCGGAATACTGAAAAAGTACTAAAACTTGTTAAAGTTACCGAAAATACTCTATTGTTGCTGATTAACTATTTATTTATTGCAAAACGGCAAATTATATTTTCTTAAACGTTCATTTTATCTTTGCTTCTTATAATTGTTGAAGTACGAAGACGATTTTTGTTGAAATATTGTTCGTAGCCCTTCGAATATAAAAAACGTGAATTTTCGAATATAGTCAGGTATCGATGATTACTTCATTAACTACAGTACTTTTCTAAAAGTTATGATTTGGATGCGTAGTAGATAAGGCACAGTTTTTATTATAGCTTGAATGTTTTGAATAATTCAAGTGTTGAAAACTTGTAATTTTTATCATGATAGCTTATTGTCACTTATCAACTAATTATTATTGTAAAATGAAGAATTTTTGAGGCATAGCTTACACTGTATATTTTTTGCTATAATATTTCAATAGATTAGAATTTTCTTAGTTTTCATAACACTTTAATTTTTTGCGATATTGGGACTGCTACGCGGCTCGCTCCAGCTTCATTCAGCGACATAGATTTCCCTCAGTAATGAAAGAAGATTTTCAAAAAGTATCGATCAATTGATTGATCAAAAACCAGCTGAGATAGAAAACTTTTAATAAGTACGTGCAAAGTTGGCAAAAACTACTTCCCGGCTTAGAGACCCAGGCTTCGTCGCGCCGGGTAAGTATAGACCATTCGCTATACCCCTGAATTAGAAATTTCATGACCAAAAAATTTTCTATTAATAATGTCTTTTACTTATCTTTTGACACGCACAAAATTTTATACAAAACATTAGTAAAGAAATTGCGGTATTTACTATAAGAGTAAGTAAGAAGAAGAGAATGGCCGCTTTCAGCAGTAGCGGTGAAGTTCAGCCTTACCCTTCTCATGCTCCAGCACATACATTGCAGTAAGCCCACAATAACTATTTTTGATTTTTATACAGTTTTTTTTAGTTTTGGACTTGGTTTACAATTTCGTTTTACTTAACGAAAAATAATGAATAATAAATTTACTCTCGTTGATAATTTGAATAAGTAGGAGAACGTAAAATCGAATATGATGGTTCCGTTGTCATGTCAACGAAAATTAATTATGATTTGTCGTTTGTTTTTGCGTTGCGAATGACTGCTGCGTATTTTTGTTTCCAGTCTTGATTTGGCTTTGTGAGCCAGAGCTGTTAGCATTAAAAAAAAAAGTTTCTTATCTGTTTGAAAATAAAAATGTTTTTGTCATCTTAAAAAATCGTCGTTACCTTTCGATTTTAAGCTTTTTGAGTCGAAACATTAACTGAAACTTACCGAGCCCCTTTCGCAAACATAGCTACAGTAGCCATACAGCCAGACTATGTTGACCGCTTTGGAGTATGGAGGGGGTACCGGGTACGGCTGGATTTCGCTGCTACCATTGGAAGCGGCCGCTCTCTTCTTCTGACTTACTCTTATAGTAAATACCGCAATTTCTTTACTAATGTTTTGTACAAAATTTTGTGCATGTCAAAAGATAAATAAAAGACATTATTAATTGAAAATTCAGCACTCTATACGCTAATATTTTAATTTTTATCTTTCCTGCTATCGTTGACAAAATATTACTTAAATAAACATATAAATACAATTTTAACATTGGCCCTTCGCTTTTGCAAATTTTCAAACTATTTTTTCCGTAATGGGTGTACTGATTCACATACACACACACACACGCACACTCTAACAAAAAAGCCTTATTCATAAAATTTATAATTTAGAGGTATGGTGAATGAACTAGTAGACCAGCTTTTGCATCAGGTTAAAGATGGTCTGTTGCATGCCGATGACAGCTGATTGCATATACAATTTGTAGATTTGTATACATGCTCTTAACAGAAACAGCAAATTTTATGAACTCTAAACAGACTGTATTCATTTTTCATATGAAAATAAGAAATTGACGATAAGTTTGTAAATGTTGGAAGATACGTATTTTTTATTCACTACAAGATAAACTAGTTAAGTTATTTAAGGTCACGTGATCATTTATCGTGAAAGTGAAAAGGACAACATGATCTGAGTGTCTCTTTCGGGATTGTTATAAAAGGTAACGTTCCAATTTTAAAGTCACCCCCTTCTTAAACGGTTGATGTTTAAAACGAATATATTTAAGTTGGCATACATGTACACAGGATTAGTATTGTACATAAAAAATATGTCTACCGTTGTTTATAAAAGAATTGTACACTCATCTTTGTTCACACAAACAAGTCATGACGGCGTTACAGTAAGTTCTTGCGTAATTTGATTGTATAATTTATTAATGTTTAGATATTTTCACTTATATCTTCCTGCATATTTGTTTGCATTTTATCTTGCTTCAGCCCTTGTTCAACTTCATGATCCATCCACTCTTCGTCTTCAACCATTTTATCAATATCAAACGTATTTTCTGTGCTACACAAATAATTCGAAAATTTCACTTTGTTTTTGATACTACATATGCTGCAAGGTACCGTCTTCTTTCGATTACAGCCTCATAATCATCTATTCTGCATAGTTGAAAACAGTATGTTGAAATCATCTATATTATTGTGAACAACGTTAGTACAGAAGCACTAATCGAAGGAAGTTGGCACTGTAGAGTGTACATACGTGCACTTAAGAAAAATATGAATAACTGAATGCAACTAATTTTTTCTCTAATTACTCACTTTTTATATGAACACTCACATAAAAGATCTTTGAATACAGTGACACTTTTAAAGTCCAGTGTGAACAAAAGGTGTGAGGGCACAAGGTAGCTGCCACAGTGAGATGCAGTTTGTTTACTTTCGGCACATTTACGCCTTCTTCTGAGGAATTGAGATTCGCTTCTGTCTTTTCCCGCATCGCGCGCGCATAGTAACGCCAACATGCATAGACTCGCAATCGTATCTTGTCACACTCACCAATCATCGTTTTTGCTTGCAGTTAAAAACGTCAACACTTAGATGTCATAGGCCGTAGTACACACAGATAGATTGTTAATTGCGGTGTTATTTTGTATTTTATAATTTTGAGGTTTACAACTTTTACCGTTAACTTTAAATTGAATACAAAAAAAGAAGTACGCTGTCAACATTATAGAAGATAAAGAATAAGTGGTGCGAGAGGTTACACGGACTTTTCATGAAAACAGTTGGCGAATAGAGGTATTACATAATGTGAATAATCAAACATAGAAGTACTCATTCTAATAAAAATAATTATTTTCCCGCCCTCGGGTGGTTTTGGAAGGCTGGTATTTCCTCGGGAAAAAAAGCAGTTTTCCGATACTCGTTCGAAAAGTCTCCTTTACGAATCTCGTTACCTCTCGGTTCGCAAACAAAGACTTTTCAAACTCGTAGGAAAACTACTATATAATAACGACGTTATCCCCACACGAAGAGGGAATTCACACGTTGAACGCATGGAGGTTAGCTGGCTTTCAGCGCTTGCGGCTTTCCTTGCTTTGAAAGCACGAAGTTGTAGCACTGAAAGCATCGAGTATACCTGAGCCGTAAACGCAAGGAGCGTGATAGGTTTGACGATCAGAATCTGTTGCGTTTGATTGGTGCTCAGCTGGTATATATATACATAACCGTCAGATGAGCACCAATCAAACGCAACAGATTCCGAGCGTCAAACCCATCACGCTCCTTGCGTTTACCGCTCAGGTATGCTCGATGCTTTCAGTGCTACAACTTCGTGCTTTCAACGCAAGGGAAGCCGCATGCGCTGAAAGCCAGCTAACCTCCATGCGTTCAACGTGTGAATTCCCTCTCCGTGCAAAGTTAATGTAGTACTTGCGTTACATGTGACTGCTCGTATTATGGGGAAAGAGAGAAGAAGTGCGTTAGTGTCAATATATTTACAACTAAAAAACGTATTTAAAAGCACGTCTTCTGCTCAAAGCAAAATTTAATTCGGGACCACAGTAAGAAATTTTTAATGTCAATGAATAAAAAAAAAAAATGTGAAACATGCTTGCTAAGAAAAAAATACGTACAGTTTATTTTTAATTACAAATTCGATTAAATCATTACTTATTACAACTAAAGATTGAGTTTCCAATAAATTTATCAAGAAACAGCTGAGATAAAAAAGTTTTTGTAATAACGTGCACAAGTGCACAAATGGAAAGTGATCAGCTGTCACCGGCATGCAGCAGACGACCTAACCTGATACAATACAGCAAGTCAGAGCGCTTGAATTGAAAAGTTTTTATGCGCGGATGTTTTTTTGATATTTGGTAAATCAGATCCGTAGAAGACGATATAAAATATAAAAACCACCAAAAACGCACAGCATCACGCTAACAAACGTGTTTACAAGTTTATTTTGCGTATATTTCGTCAACAGTAATAGACACGCAAAAAATAAGAATATTAGCTTAAACGGCAAAATATTTGCTATTGATAAAGCACTTTTTCAACATTTCGACACACAAAAAATCATGAGAAAAAAAATCGTTACGATGGTTCTGGCCTTTACATAAGATTAAGTAAGAAGGAGCGAGTGGCTACGGTGAGCTAGACAAGTATAAGAGTCAAAGTAATGGTGCATGGTGGGGAGAAAGGCAAGAGGCAATACAAGAGGAAAAGCACGAGCCAAGATTGAACTGGAATTGATTTCAGCTTTACGGGCAGAGCTCAAGACTTTTTCTAAGCCCCAAAAAATTGTTTAACGGTAAAAAAAGTCTATGAGGAACAATTTTGTTTTTTTTTTGTAAGATTTCACATGGATTGGTCAGTCTGAAGTTACGGTATTTTTTCGTTTGTATGAAGTCAGTCAAATTAGTTTGTTTTCACGCATTATAGTTAACTTAAGAAGATGAAGCGTATATTATCAGCAATAGTCTTCAATTTGCACAGTACTCAAATATTTTATTAATATAGTACTACACAATTATTCAAAATAAATTTACCACGGTAAACTAAATAAACCTTAGAATTTTCTACAAAGTAAGTATTTAGCCTGTTGCGCCAGATTTATACTCAATGATTATATATGAAAATTATACAACAGATAGTTGAATTTTTTCTAATTTTTTAGCGTATTTATGTTAATAATAATTTATAGTAATGTAAAGAAATAACTCACTCTGGTATAAAACAAATAATGTTTAGTGGATTTTTTTATTGGAAAAAACGATACAATTAAATAAAATAGCCTGATTTCTGGAAAGTTATTAAAAAGCGTTAGCTGTACTTGTGAAAGGGGATGCAATAATCAATCATGTGGCTGCCAAAAGCACGGCTAAAAATGTACCAATCTATGCAATACAAGCACTGAGAACTGTTCAAATAGAGACTGAGAAGTATTTGTACATTTAAGTGATTCTGAAGATATTGGTGAAGAGCCAGCGAAGAATAATGTCATCGAATTTAAAGAGTCTGAAAATGCCAATGATTTTTAAGATAGTACAGATTGTAAGAGTTTTATTGATGAAGAAAATGAACCACAACAAAACAGGCCTGAAATTCATTTGCTTTTAACAATGATTTTATTGATTTGTCTTTTTATAAGCTATACCCAACCAATACCAATAGAGTAAATATTTTTAAGTAAAGTAAAGAAATCGTAGCCAATATAAATAAAGTAAAGAATTTGTAGCCAATATAAATAAAGTAAAGAATTTGTAGCCAATATAAATAAAGTAAAGACTTTGTAGCCAATATAAAAAAAGTAAAGAATTTGTAGCCAATATAAATAAAGTAAAGAATTTGTAGCCAATATAAATAAACTGCATATTGTGTTTTATTACATGTATTTAGAATAATTGAATATGCTTGTAAAGTTTTCGAAAATGAACTGTAGCTTATGAAAATTAACGAAGTACTTTTTATTTCCGTATAAATGTTAAGTTTCATGAATTTTCCCTACCTTTCGATGATGAACCTCGTTCAACTTTATGTATTTTATACCAGAGTAATTGTTTTTATCAAAAACCTACAAATACTTCTCAGCCTCTATTTGAACAGTTCTCAGTGCACGTATTGCATACATTGGTACATTTTTAGCCATGCTTTCGGCAGCCACACGTTTGATTATTGCATCCACTTTTACAAGTACAGCTAACGTTTTTTAATAACTTTCCGGGAATCAAGCTATTTTACTTAACTGTAGCGTTGTTTCCAATAAGTAAGTCCACTTAACATTATTTGTTGGATACCAAAGCAAGTTTTCTCTTCACATTATTATGAATTCTTAACATAAATACGCGAAAAATTGAAAAAAATAAGAAAAACCAATAAGTTCGGGATTTGAAAAGTGTTTTTTTCGATTTTTCTTAATTTTAAGCTGCAAAAAACCAATAAATCATTGTACAAGAGGGCACGAGTTGTCAGTTACGAATTGTCAAAGTCACTAAGAAAAAAAAGAATGATTTGTTATCTCCAATAGTTATTTGTTTTAAAAAAGAAAAGCTGAGAATTGAGCGGTTGGTAGCTTTTTCTCGCTTACTTCTTGCTCGATCTCCAGACGAGTAGCATGTTGAAATCTAAAACGCATAACCTTGTAGTGAACTAAAAAACGCGGTTGAAATTGGCCATCCAACCCAGAGGCGACGAGATCGTACCTCATCCCTATTGCTGGGAGCTCGGTGCTTCAGCGGCGATCGCTGCGATCATAAGAGTGTATTTAAATATTGTACGGTATTTTTTAATCTCTTGTATGATTTCTTGTAAATATATTTTCTCAACTCGTATCTCTTTTCTTGTTAAATTTGTAAAAGATGTTTTTGTTCAATAAGAGGATTTTTTTATGCCACAAAGTATTTTTTCCCACATACTTTAGTCATTTATTTCTATGATTAAAAAATTGTTATAATCGGAAAGGCGATTCTCACCCCGGAATCTAACCTTTCCACGTATCAACAGAACAAAAAAAAAGATTTGCTTATTGTCACGAAACAATCATAAAAATCGGTATACCATTTAAAAGTAGACATCTCAACGAAAAAAATAACCACTTATACAACATCAAAATCCAAAAAAACATCCATTAAGTTGTTCGTCGAAGATAGGGGTGGTTTTTTAGAAAAATGGTAAAATGTCAATATGTATTTATTATTCATAATTTAAAAAATTCATGCTCATTATGTGCAAATAATAAGGTACTTTCACAATGGTTCATTGTAATTAAATATTTTTCGTGGGAGAAAAAAATTAAAACAAAAGAAATTGGTTTTTTGTTATTTTTTCAATAACTTTGAGGTTATTTCGAAGAATACATGGAATGAAACTTTTAGGTTTTTTTTACTAGTAAGCCCTTTTAACACTTATTTTTAACTTTTGTACGTATTGTCTATAAGGTGCACATTTTGGTTAGTTCTGAAATATAGTTTGGAGCAATTAAAAGGAATGAGACTGGAAAATAGTTACGAAACTACTCGGTTTTCGGTAACCAACGAATTGTTCATTTTAAAATGCCACAGTGTATTATTTAAAAACCTCTTTAAATATCTACTATGCTTATCATTCACAAGGTACATACTTAGTTAAATCNAAATAGTAGATTTGTATTTAAAAATCTATAATTAATATTTATTTGTTACTTTGTAAATTATGATGAAAACTTTGTGTTATTTAATTAACAGTAAAGGATTGTACAAGAATACACATTTTTTTAGAATTTTATTGACGTATCCCTCCATTGAAGAGCCTGGCAGTGTGTCAATATATGCAAGTAACTTGGAATGTCTGAGTGGAAAACAGTACTAAACTGATATAATTATCGATTTTTATCTGAAATATCTCAGGTACGAAGTAGTTGACCAAACAGACAAAGAAAGAAGCCATGTTTTTAGCTGCGTTTTTTTTTTCTGTCTTGGTCTCGACAGAGAACCTTCTACAAGGTACCAATCAGTGAAAGCATGTACCAAACATGTGAATTTGATGGCGAAAGACTTTATTATTTCACCCATTAACAAGAGGTACATAATTGTAATTATATAATCAATATCGAATGTCGTCGCTTCAACAGAATTTACTGGTTCAAATCGTAACACGCCATTTATTGTAAATCTTAATAAACGTATCATAGGTTGAGTCCCAAATATTCACTTTTATGAAGCGACGAATTTACACTTATTTCGTAAATAAAATGTTTGCTTTCTTTAATATATTTGTATTACTTCCAGTTCACATTGGATAGTAGCCATAATATGTTACGCCAATAGAGTCGTTTCCGAGTACGGAAAAAAGTCTGTACATAGTATAGAAACAGAGAAGTAAGTAGATTTAGTACTAAGGTTTTTCTACGCATTCAAATTGATACCTTTTTAGGTTCTCACCGAGAAGACTTGTTTAGTCGAAAGCAGTGTGCAAAAGTGAGTAAACTTGACTAATATTATTATTTACTACACTTATTGCAATAAAGTATAAAAAATAAGTATGCAATTAATAGACACTTTACTGTTCAAGTAGGAACAGATTACTTAAATTAAATGATTTTATCAATGCAGAAGATGAAAAAAATCAATTTTAGTAGCATAATTAAGTTAAATCATTCGACCAAAGACCGGAAAACGCGTAAAATGAAATGTTTCAAATATTCCTTATTATAATAAGTTAAAAAAAATAGTAGATTTGTATTTAAAAATCTATAATTAATATTTATTTGTTACTTTGTAAATTATGATGAAAACTTTGTGTTATTTAATTAACAGTAAAGGATTGTACAAGAATACACATTTTTTTAGAATTTTATTGACGTATCCCTCCATTGAAGAGCCTGGCAGTGTGTCAATATATGCAAGTAACTTGAACTGTCTGAGTGGAAAACAGTACTTAACTGATATAATTATCGATTTTTATCTGAAATATCTCATGTACGAAGTAGTTGACCAAACAGACAAAGAAAGAGGCCATATTTTTAGCGGCGTTTTCTTTTTCTGTCTTGGTCTCGACAGAGAACCTTCTAGGAGGTACTAATCGGTGAAAGCATGGACCAAACATGTTAATTTGATGGCGAAAGACATTATTATTTTACCCATTAACAAGAGGTACATAATTACAATTATTTAATCAATATTAGATGTCGTCGCTTCAACAGAGTTTACTGGTTCAAATCGTAACACGTCATTTATTGTAAATCCTAATAAACGTATCATAGGTTGAGTCCCAAATTTTCACTTTTATGAAGCGACGAATTTACACTTATTTCGTAAATAAAATGTTTGCTTTCTTTAATATATTTGTATTACTTTCAGTTTACATTGAATAGTAGCCATAATATGTTACGCCAATAGAGTCGTTTCCGAGTACGGAAAAAATTCTGTACATAGTAGAAACAGAGAAGTAAGTAGATTTATTACGTGAAGGGTACTAAGGTTTTTCTACGCATTCAAATTGATGCCTTTTTAGATTTTCACCGAGAAGACTTGTTTAGTCGAAAGCAGTGTGCAAAAGTGAGTAAACTTGACTAATATTATTATTTACTACTCATATTGCTCGTACAAAAAAATTGTTTTCCAACAGTAATTAAGTATAGACATTCAAAATCAATTACGATGTACAGAAATTTATTACAAGAACTGAATAAGTAATGTATACTGTAATATGACTGATTATTATCTGAGTGTTTGGGCACGTACACAAACATACAAGTATAGACGAAAATTAAAAAAAAAGTTGATTGCGCTGATTCTAAGGAATATAATACAAACGAGTACCTATATGGTCGTGCGGTACGATGTACCAGCATCACATCAGCCACCACTGCGAGTTTTCTACATATACACGTAGACGTAGTCCCATGTGTACACATACACTCCATATGAGTAGCACAGAATTATGACGTAGAGAAAACCTTATTTTTTATGCTAGTTTGAATGCAGAATATACGTATCTTCCACATTAGTGTAAACACATACACGCACGCACACACTCACACACAACATGTTATCTCTAAGTTTGATTAGTTGTCTCTTACAAAGCTTTCTGCATCAGCGATATAAATTACAAGATACTGACTTTCTAATGCAGTTTGCTTACAAATAAGTTTGAAATATCAATATTAATGATTTATAAAATATGTTGAAAATACTGGGATTAAATAAATCTGCGCAAGATAGAAGAATTAGTCATTGAGTTGTAAAATAAAATTTGCTCAAACAAAGTAGAAAAAACCCAATTGTAATTTTCCATAGACTCATGTGATCATGCTTAGTTCTGAAAGTAGTATTACAATATTATTGAGGTTATTGAAACTAATGTATTTAAATTAATTTTGTAAGGCCATGTATTGTCATTTTTGACTCACTACTTCGTAATAAGAGAGAAGACGAGGTAACGATGATCCGGGACTATTTGAACTCTGAGTACTCAGCTAAATTTGGTGTTAACAGTAGTCCCTTTACACTAAATACTCTTCCACATATTTAACTATCTAAAACTTTTGTAAGAAACACTTTTCTCTACGAGATTTCGTTTTGACACAAATAACGGAAAATGGTTTTCATCCCTTAAATAGCACCTTATTTCACTACTTCCCTTCATCTCAAGTTCGAGAGTGTTTTTTTCTCACTGTTCAAGTTCTTCACCATATATTTCAGCCGGCCATTACGTGCTACTAATTTTTTCATCTCACAGAAGGAACGGCCCCAACCTATAGTAATTGAAGTAACTGTGATATGATTTAACTAAAAAATACTATTGAAGTGTACGTTATTCAATGATATAATTTAATGTAATTTAATTTAATAGTCATTAAGTGAATTCCAAAACTGTATTGTTGTGCACATGCTGCACTTATTTTTTAAAAATTAATCAGCTGGTGCTCTAAATCTTTCGTTAATCTGGCCGTCAAAAAAATAGTTTATAAAAGTAGAATGATATTTAAAAATAACAGACCATCACCTTGTGTGTAAATAACATAGTAGAAACGAACGTAATAAATCTAAAAATAGTATCATCTGTTGTATTATATATTTTCAACATATTTTCTATTCTACGGTGTAGTTATGCTGTAAATTACCTAAGTTTCAAAATAGCAAAATATTAGGTTTGAAAAGACACCCTTTCTCCTATCAAAATTTATTACATAAAAATAATTTATTATATAGCTGTATACCTGCAAACCATCTAAATTACACTATACGGTACATGTTTACAGCAACGCCTACAATCCCAAAGCTTTCATATACAAAATCAATTAACACTATCTTAGCAGATAACATAACATGTAAGTTACTATTCGAAGATAAAATATGATGCGAAAAAATTTTATACACCAAAACAACTTGTTTTGGTGAATATCACAAAAACAATAGATAGTAAAATAATGTATGCTCTGATCAGTGCTGTGTTTAAGGGAAGCTAGATTGAGTAGCTGTAGCGTTGGGTGTCAAAAATAAAAGGGGCTTTATGTTCAAAAAATAATAACTTTAATATAGTAAAACACTTTTATGAGAAAAAAAACATACACGTTTTGCACAAATAAAAATTGTTTACATGTGAGTAAATCAAAATAAAATTTAAGCATATAATAATACTCTAAACTTTTAATTAATTAAAGTATAAAAAATAAGTATGCAATTAATAGACACTTTACTGTTCAAGTAGGAACAGATTACTTAAATTAAATGATTTTATCAATGCAGAAGATGAAAAAAATCAATTTTAGTAGCATAATTAAGTTAAATCATTCGACCAAAGACCGGAAAACGCGTAAAATGAAATGTTTCAAATATTCCTTATTATAATAAGTTAAAAAAAATAGTAGATTTGTATTTAAAAATCTATAATTAATATTTATTTGTTACTTTGTAAATTATGATGAAAACTTTGTGTTATTTAATTAACAGTAAAGGATTGTACAAGAATACACATTTTTTTAGAATTTTATTGACGTATCCCTCCATTGAAGAGCCTGGCAGTGTGTCAATATATGCAAGTAACTTGAACTGTCTGAGTGGAAAACAGTACTTAACTGATATAATTATCGATTTTTATCTGAAATATCTCATGTACGAAGTAGTTGACCAAACAGACAAAGAAAGAGGCCATATTTTTAGCGGCGTTTTCTTTTTCTGTCTTGGTCTCGACAGAGAACCTTCTAGGAGGTACTAATCGGTGAAAGCATGGACCAAACATGTTAATTTGATGGCGAAAGACATTATTATTTTACCCATTAACAAGAGGTACATAATTACAATTATTTAATCAATATTAGATGTCGTCGCTTCAACAGAGTTTACTGGTTCAAATCGTAACACGTCATTTATTGTAAATCCTAATAAACGTATCATAGGTTGAGTCCCAAATTTTCACTTTTATGAAGCGACGAATTTACACTTATTTCGTAAATAAAATGTTTGCTTTCTTTAATATATTTGTATTACTTTCAGTTTACATTGAATAGTAGCCATAATATGTTACGCCAATAGAGTCGTTTCCGAGTACGGAAAAAATTCTGTACATAGTAGAAACAGAGAAGTAAGTAGATTTATTACGTGAAGGGTACTAAGGTTTTTCTACGCATTCAAATTGATGCCTTTTTAGATTTTCACCGAGAAGACTTGTTTAGTCGAAAGCAGTGTGCAAAAGTGAGTAAACTTGACTAATATTATTATTTACTACTCATATTGCTCGTACAAAAAAATTGTTTTCCAACAGTAATTAAGTATAGACATTCAAAATCAATTACGATGTACAGAAATTTATTACAAGAACTGAATAAGTAATGTATACTGTAATATGACTGATTATTATCTGAGTGTTTGGGCACGTACACAAACATACAAGTATAGACGAAAATTAAAAAAAAAGTTGATTGCGCTGATTCTAAGGAATATAATACAAACGAGTACCTATATGGTCGTGCGGTACGATGTACCAGCATCACATCAGCCACCACTGCGAGTTTTCTACATATACACGTAGACGTAGTCCCATGTGTACACATACACTCCATATGAGTAGCACAGAATTATGACGTAGAGAAAACCTTATTTTTTATGCTAGTTTGAATGCAGAATATACGTATCTTCCACATTAGTGTAAACACATACACGCACGCACACACTCACACACAACATGTTATCTCTAAGTTTGATTAGTTGTCTCTTACAAAGCTTTCTGCATCAGCGATATAAATTACAAGATACTGACTTTCTAATGCAGTTTGCTTACAAATAAGTTTGAAATATCAATATTAATGATTTATAAAATATGTTGAAAATACTGGGATTAAATAAATCTGCGCAAGATAGAAGAATTAGTCATTGAGTTGTAAAATAAAATTTGCTCAAACAAAGTAGAAAAAACCCAATTGTAATTTTCCATAGACTCATGTGATCATGCTTAGTTCTGAAAGTAGTATTACAATATTATTGAGGTTATTGAAACTAATGTATTTAAATTAATTTTGTAAGGCCATGTATTGTCATTTTTGACTCACTACTTCGTAATAAGAGAGAAGACGAGGTAACGATGATCCGGGACTATTTGAACTCTGAGTACTCAGCTAAATTTGGTGTTAACAGTAGTCCCTTTACACTAAATACTCTTCCACATATTTATGCGAATGTACCTCAGCAAACATATAGCATCGATTGCGGCTTGTACGTATTGCAATACGTGAAATCATATTGTTTGGTAAGTAAATTTTTTTGGACATTTCGATAATGATTAAAAAGATTGGGTTTTCGTTGGGAAAACAAATGTAGATGTAAAGAATATTACTTAAAACAGTAAAATGACCTTAGCACAGTCAACAAATTGAAGATACTGACAATTTGAAATAATTTTTTTATAAGTTAATTATGTGATTATGAAATACTGTCAAAACAATAATAATACCAGTTTAACCTTTGATTCGTATTGATTTTTTATTCTGAAAAGCAGCATTGTTTAGACTTTAATTTATAAGTAACTTATGATTTCTGTTTGACACAGCACAATTTTTTACGAACCGTACAAGTAGCTTACCCCAACGGTTTTATAATGTTATTAAATGTTTTACAATCGCCTAAGCTTTTGTTCATCATCAACTGACGCTACTAATTGGTTTCATGCAACTGACGTACCAACACGAGAAGAAATTAAGGAACTGATACATCGCTTAGTGCATCAAATGTCATAGTTGTATGAGAAGTAGACATGTAAATATTTATCATCATCATCGTCGTCGTCGTCGTCGTCGTCGTCATCTACTTTTTTTTGTACGCTCTGTGAGATCAATAACTGTCCAACAATTGTAAAAAAACGATAATTTTTTGATGACGTTTGTTAGGGGCATCGTATCAAAATGATTTTACTTCTAAAATAAGTGAAGAATAATAAGCTTTTATAAGAAACTGGTTGCATTTCTCGATTGAAAAATCGAATATTGGTCACAAGACTCTGTTGACATTTAAAACAAAAATATATTTTTTTCCACGGCAATAATCTTGTTTCTATTCTTGACAAAATGCCTTAAAAATTTTGGTCTAACTTTTCGTGTACGCTCTGTGTAGGCAAACAAATTTGCAAAATAACAATTAAATTGTGACGTCATCTCATGAAATAAACTAAAAAGCTTGCACATGGTTCAAGATGCTTGTCATGCGTGCTTGATCTCAAATTCTCCATCAATTGTATCAAAAAATAAAATTTTAAAAATACATAAAGATTTATTTTAAAAACAGGAAATTTAGGGCTTTTTTGCAACATAAGGTTGCAAAAAAAAAATTTTTTACTAATTGAAAGGACTATAATAAATAGGGTATGTCATGACGAATAATTTCGTTCGTATACTATTAAATTAGACTGATGGGAAAGAAATAACAAGTCAAAATATGATAACAAATTCGATTAATTTTCATAATATGTTTCATATGAAGCCAACACCTAGGTTGGACAACACGATGTTTTCCAATAAGTGGACTACACGTGTTAGCGATTAAAATGATTTCCTTCCTGGTGGCAGAAATTCTCTTTTTCACAATTTTGTCGTGCTTCAACTGCCGGACTAACACGAGTATATAAACATAATGGAATGAACGTGGATACACTGATTTGTAGGTAAAAAAATTAATTTTTACCTGACACATCCCCATTCTACGTGAGAGTGAACTTGATGATATAATCAAAATCTAAAGCTCTACAATAAATACGTCGTACCTAAGTAACTTACGAGCAAAGCATAATTTTGTACTACAAGTGTTTAATTAAACAGTGAATTATATTTACTTACATGATTTTTATTTTTGTGCATCTATGAATCGGAATGTACGTTTCTCACTATTGAAATGTATTAATGTATGATTACGAATTAACTATATCTATTTGACCCAGTGATTAAAAGTAAGTATAAAATTGACTTGTCCTTTTTACCCCTATTTTGGACAAGATACAGAAAATCATTCCTACATTTGACAGAGGGACGGAAATAATTGATTAAATAATACGATGTAATTAGTATTAAAGCCAAATGTATCTATCTAAACATGATTATTTTTATTTAAAAAGCATTTACTCATATTATTTTATAATTATCACCATTATTGATGAAACAATAGAGATCCGAAGCGCAAATGTAATTTTATTGTTTAAGCTTGTTTTACTATTATCATTAGTATCATTGGTAAAAAATGGTAGGTCTGAAAGAATCGGAATGATGTGGGTTCAATCGCTGGTTTAATACAAAATAGCTAAAAAATAAAAAAGTCAAGCACTATGCGACATTTTGTTGAGGGGGCTTATTTTATAAGTATTTGTATAATTAAAAATAGCAGTGGAAGTCTGAGGCAACTTGGAATACAAGGTAACAGTTACTTTCGTAACAAATAAGTTTATGGCACACATGACTCTAAATAAAGTAAGTATCTATTAAACAACCAATTGCAGCAATGTTTTGTAGCGCAGCTTGTACGTACCTTACTTAATNAGTCAAGCAATATGCGACATTTTGTCGAGGGGGCTTATTTTATAAGTATTGGTATAATTAAAAAAAGCAGTGGAAGTCTGAGGCAACCTGGAATATAAGGTAACAGTTACTTTCGTAACAAATAAGTTTATGGCACATGACTCTAAATAAAGTAAGTATCTATTAAACAACCAATTGCAGCAATGTTTTGTAGCGCAGCTTGTACGTACCTTACTTAATATACAAGATTATACACTCGCTCTCTTTGTGCGTATTCAAAAAGCACTAGATTTTACTAGATCACATGTCGTTATCAAGCGAGCTAATTTTGTGCGATGGTAACCAATCTCGCACATAAGGTAAGACAGTGAATTTCCATACCAATTCATTGGCTATATTATTCATATATTGTTTTTTTTAATTCATTCCAATAAAACTTAACTATGAGCACTAATATAACATTATTAAATCATAATATTTATCTACTAGGCATTTTCCGATGCCAAAACAAGGTTTATATTCATTGTAATTAATTCCACTGGTAAGTTCTTTTACTGGACATTATTTATTAACAAAGGGCATAAAAAATATCCTGGCATTGTAAATAAGTTTTATTTGATAAATAATGAATTATAAATACATAAAATTGTGTATGTCAAATATTTTTTTTTGGAGTTTTTTGGTATTTTTGAGCTTCCCGCAAGTCTGTCAGCCACATTTGAGAACACTGAGTGGGACGTGTGTATACATATATATAGCTGTTGCTGCTGTAGTATTCGAAGTTAGTCGTACGAGTTCGGAAGTGGTCGAGTTTCGCCGCCTTGAAAGCCTTCTCTGATTTCTCACCGACTTCGTATCCTTAATACTACGGTGTACTGTATACTTATGTGGCTGCATGTTCCATGTTCATCACTGGAAGTTTTGTACAACTTCAAAACACAAATTAATCTATGGACCTAAGAAACTAATAAGAGAGATAACGTAACAGCAGTCGCGCAAAGCAAGGCTTGTAGTACTGATAATAGAGTACCACAGCTCGATTCATATAATATTTCTACTAGAAGGTACGAAAATTTGACGGCTTAGTACAGGATGTTCTGCTTACAACATAAATGTGCACATAGCAGCATCAGTAAACGTAGAGGAAGCACCAAACACTACTCACTTTGGAGTGGCTTATATGAACATAAATGAGATCATGGAAGAACTTAAAAGATGAGGGGATCCTAGACTAGGTCAACACGCTGTAAATACATGAAATTTATGACTCTAAAATTATTACAATAGATAGTGAGACTCTCTTAAAAAAAAATTGTTGAAAAGGCCCCTGCGCTTGCCTAAAGTCAATAACTGAGAAAAAAAGTTACAAATTTTAAATGACTTGTATACCTAATGGCAGGGTGAATATTAGCTGAAATAAAACTTTTTTCTGACATTTCAGTGCTATCTCTATCATAAAAACCTTCTATTAATATATTACATAATAATTGCAGAAAAGCAAACGACTCTAGAAGGAGCACCGAAATTGGCAGCAAATCAGACCGCGCCGATAGTACAGCTCTGAGCAGAGAGTCAACTGCAGCCCTTTGAGGCGTAATAGAATTGCAGTTGGCCGCGACACATTATTAAAATTTATGAGAAAACGAGTGTCAGTGCCTTAAAATGCTAAAGCTTATCAGGGGACACAGTTCGTAGAACAAGATTGAAAAAAATTTTTATTAAATATGAACTGTTAAGAAAGTTACATTAAGTTTAATTGTAAAAAAAAATTTATTGTTCATCATAACACATTGACATTATACTTTTTGTAATTATAATAATTGTTACAATAGTAATTATAACAATAATAATAATAACAACAATAATAATAATAGTAATGAGAATAAAATTTATCAAAATAATTTTAATGATTATAAGGAAGATAACGATTAATTTCAAGCAGGAAAAAGCTAAGATCACAGTCAAAGAAGTCACTACAACTAACAAGATAAATCTTCTTCTCAAATTCAAAGAAGTAAAGAACTAAGGGACCCTTGTTAGCAGTATAGCTAAGGCCATTTAAGGATAAGAATCCGTTAAAGTTAATGAGAAAAGGGTAATACTCCAAATCTGGTATCTGGATCTAATTACCCAGAAGGCTAACGTTAATTTTGCATTAAGTAAAATCTAATTTCTCCTTATCATCATATTTCATCTTATACTTTCTCAAATAACATTAAGTTTGTCATGATATTTTATACCTTTAGTTAATTTGTGCTGTCGTTTAAAAAACGTATAATCGTAAGTACTTGTATCAACATTAAGTTCATCTGTAATTCTCCAAGAATGGAAGAGCAATAACAATGAATAGCTGTAAGCTTCTGGTTGCGTTCGAGTATTATATTTAACATGTTTTATTAAAAAAGGTTCTTTTTGCTGTTAGGACCAGATGTCATCTGATGAAATTCTTTTGCTTTATTAGGTCTGTTAAAAATAAATAAGTCTGGAAAATTTAATACTTTATAACATCTTCTATAATATACTCAAATTCATTCATTTTAATAGTCCATGTATTACATAAGGCACCCTTCCTCAGCAACGGTTATCTGTACCCTGAACATACGTATCGTCATCAAACATGTATCAATCACAGAACTTGAGAGCTTCTACGCAAGCTCAAAGCCTTAGCGTTATTAACGTCATGCGCGTAATTTCAAATTGTATTTCGCACCTCTTCCTCGAGATCACATGGTAGTGCCCCTACTTTCTGCCGTTAGCGCCACAAGTCCCAAGCAAAAAAAAATAAAGCTTGCTTGTCTTGGTACGCCTGCGTAAATCTGCGCCTTACTGCATAGCCTCATTATTTTACTTTGTGCCGTTGAGGTCACATCGCGTTTACCAAGTGCAGGGAAAAATCTCACAATGGGAAAAAGGGGACGTTCATCTTCAACTTCGGAGGATGACACCAAGACGAAGCTCCGTAGATTAGAGAATAAATTAAAAAAGGTAAAATAGAAGATGAAACACGATTATTATCGATGACACTCTCCTTCCCCAAGAAGCGAGCTCTCATTTGAAACGAGAGAAAGAGGACGGACTAGGTCTCAATCCTCGGAGCCAAATCGGACTATGTCCCCCCATAATTAATCCTCTAAAAGAAGTTGGACTTGCTCTAAGTCTCGAACACCCTTAATTAATAGACAGATTAGGCCTGGCTACCGAGCATCCTCAAAAGAGACTTGAGAAAAAATCTGACTCTCACCACTTCCTTGCAAAAAATCCGAAAGATAAGCAATAGGCAGATGGAGAGAAAAAAACAGCTGTATGATGAAATTCTGCAAGCGTCAGAAAAACACTCTACGATGGTTGAGGTTCACGTTTCCTCGGTACATGGAGATGTTGAGATTCGTTGGAGAAAAGTTAACAAAGAGGGTATACCGAACGAGGATTTGAGACAGATACTTAAGAAGTATTCTTGCCCTGAAAATTGCTCGTTCTTCAGCCTGCTAAAACTTGACCTAGAAGTAAAAGCTTCATTACAAGAGCCGGTTATAAACCGTGATCTAAGGTTAGTTGGCAAACAAGAGAAAGTGGTGAGATGTCTGGCAGCACTGAGTGCTTTATTTTCTTTCATGGTTGGTAAAAAAGAAATAAACCGTTTTAAAAATATTGAAATGCTACACGGCTGTTGATGAATTCTGCTTGACCAACAAAGAGACGAGACTCTTACCAGACGGTCCTTCCTTCTGGCTAACATTAAGACATCTATGAAAGAGACTCTTAATTAAGTACTGATTGATGAATGGCTTTTCGAAACAAATTTAGCCAAGAGTCTTAAAGTTGCTATAATATTAGAAAGTTCAAATAAGGATCTTCGTCCGCAAAAGACTGTTCCTAAATTCACGTCAGAAAACTTAAAGGGCCTGCTCCGTCTGAGCACATAGCAGGAACATTGCTGACCTTAAACGTATGATCGTCAACAACCAAGGACAGCGAGTGGGTAATAGAAGCAGACCCAGCAGCACTCGACACATTACCGAAAGCCAGCGATGTCTCAATACAACAATCAGAGTAAATAATTGAAGACGTTAGTAAACTGTCAGGATCACTTAAAAAACTTGTTACAAATTGAAAAAAATATAATTTGAGATTTAATAATCTTAAAATGGATTCAGGAATTTGAAATTTCTTTTTTTGAGTAACCAGAGCAGGCTAGGCCTCCCAAAATGCCTTCAAAATCTAATACAGAATTTAATGTGATTTGAAACCAAGTAATTGATTTGTTAAACAAAGTTGTTATACAGAAGTGTCAGTTGGTAAAAATACTTTTCAAAAATATTTTTGACTCCTAAGCTTAATGGTTCAAGTCGGTGAATTTTAAACTTAGAAGGCCTAAATAAATTTATTGTACAGCATAAATTTAAATTGGAGGATATCCGAACTGCTTGCCTATTACACCAAGGCTAATTTATGACATAACTAGATTTAACAGACGCTTACTATGCAGTTCCAATTGCCGAAAATCATAGAAAGTATCTTAAACTTATTTTTGATGAGCAGATCTTTGAATTTACGGCATTTTCCTTTGGTCTTAATTGTGCACCTTATGCTTTTATGAAAATAATGAGGCCCATAGTAGCTTACCTTAAGGAAAGAGGTCACACGCGCGTCATATACTTAGTAATAATCAGCGAGTCTTATCCTAATTGCTTATCGGAAACAATAAAAAAAAAAATTTGCTTAAATCACTGGGACTTATCCTAAAGAAAAAGAAAAGTGCTTTAACTCCGTCAAAACAGTATGTTTTTTTCGGGCTAAGATTGAATTCGAAAAAAATGTTAAATTTTCTTCCTCAAGATAAGAGATTAAGTACTCTTTATTTAATCAAACAATTTAAAAAGAAAGAACAATGCGCAATCAAAGAATTTTCAAAGTTTATTACTACAGTTCAATTTTGCTGTCTGGCAAGTAAGTATGGTTGGGCGCACTCAAAGATGTTTGAAAAAGGAAAGATTTTAGCTCTGAATAAGAATAGTGATTATTGTGATGCACAAATGAAATTAAAAACAAATCATAAGTAAGATTTTGATTGGTGGAAGAAAAATATTTTAAAAATTAACAAATCTATACAAAAAATTAAGTATGTATTGAAAATTTTTTTGGACTCACCAACGACAGGCTCAGGAGCTCACTGTTTAGGTGAAAAAATTTATGGTTTTTGGACTTAAGAGGAGGACTTTTCGTGACATTTCTAGGATTAAAAAATTTTGCAAAAGATCTGGCTAACGTTAATATACTTTTAAGAATTGATTATACCATGGCAATGACCTATATCAACAAGATGAGCAGTACTCATAGTAATAAATAAAATAAGATTACAAAAGGAATTTGGAAATGGTGTGAATAACGGGGTATAAAAATTCTCGCTTTCTACGTTTCCTCAAAAGATAATGTTATTGCTGATAGTGAGTCTACAAGTCTTAGACCAGAGACAAAATTTGAATTGAAAGATAAAAATTTTTTAGACATTGCTCAAAACTCGAAACTCCTGATATAGATCTTTTTGTGTCTCGTCAAAATACTGAACGTAAAAAATATATATCTTGGAAAAAAGACCCAGGTTCAATAGCAGTAAATGCCATCAATATAAGTTGGAAATCATATTTCTTTTACACCTTCCCCTCTTTTAGTTTAATACTAAAAGTTTTCTTTAAAATAGAAGCAGAAGGATCTAAGGGAATACTAATTGTTTCAGAATGGCCTACTCAGGTTTCCGATCTTCAACAAGTTATTAGTGGTACTGCCTGTAATCATAAGACCAGATATTGATTTTTTACGCTCTTCTAACAGAAAACCTCACCCCCTCTAACCACAGCTTATCTTGGTGGCAGGACTTTTATCCAGATGGCGTTCGCGTTGAAGGGAATGTCAGAAGACGCTATCGACATTACAAAATTCTTCAATTTCAGAATCGACGCTCAAACAATATTAAGGACCATTAAAAAGATGGTGGAAATATTGCAATGAATTAAGTATGAATCCTCATTTGTTAAAAATTATAGCAATGCAAAACTTTTTTATGATATCTGTTAAGGTAGGAGCGTCAGGAGAGACTATCAACATCCATAGATCAGCTCTTGCATTGATTTTTGGTCCAGAGGTGGCACAAGATTACAGGATAAAAAGAATATGCAACGGTGCGTCCAGAATCTGTCCTCTAAAGCCAAAGTACAATTAAACATGGGACCCTAAACAACTCTTATTTTTCTTAAATTCATGGTTTCCGTATGCAGACATCATGCTAGAATAATTATTGTATGAACTAGTTTCTTTGCTGGCTTTTATTACAGCACATCGAATGCAAACTCTAGCATTAATTAGCTTGAATAATTTTTAAAATTATGACGATAAAATCGAAATAAAAATCTCAGCACCACTGAAGACATCAAAGCTTGGAAGAAAATGACTACTGCTAGTGATTTTCTTTTATGGAGATGAGACCATCTGTGTTGCAAGAGCTCTAGAGATTTATATGCAAAAAACTAAAGAATTCTGGGCGAACGAACGAACAAGCTTTATTTATATCTTTTTTAAAAAGCTGTACAAAGCGGTAGGAAATCAAGCCTTGAGTCGTTAAATTAAAAATGTATTGGAAAGGAGCGGAGAAGATACATCTCTTTTCTCAGCATACAGTAATCATCATGCACCTATTTCAGCAGCAAAACGAATGGGACTTAGTATAAATACTATTAGACTCACAGCTGGACGGACAAAGTAGTCTAATACTTTTGCAGGATCTTACAATTTAAATGTTATATAAAATAAAACTTATNTCCTGTGTTAAAAGTTCAACATTAAAACTTTAATATCTTCAAAACTATACCACTAAGCCTCTTCAAATTTTGGCTCATGATAAATAATAGCAATCTTAAGGCACACACAAAATTTTAGAAAAATCGTAAGAAAAGTGTTTTTGATAGACTACTACCTTAACTATCTTAGCTATCCGAAGGACGGAAGGTGACTCTTCCGAAGTCACATATGTTTATGGACATCCTCCGGAGCTTGTCCTACAGTTTATATCAGTTAGGATGTGTGAAATTAATAAATTAGTGGTTAATTCTTTGAAAACGTAAATGGATTTGGGAATTTTAAGAGTACGGGAAGGTTAAAAAATAATGTATTGAAATCAAAATTCTGTGTATATAATTAATGGGCATTTAGTTCCACGATTTAATTAAATAAGATTTATTCATAACATTGAAGCCAGAGCGAGAGCAAGTCAGTTAAATATATACATAGTACTTGGTTGCAGAGTCAAAAGACTCTTAAAAAAGAAAAACTCGTATCNAAAGTTTTGGGTTTTTAAAAAAAATTATATAACTTAAATAAACATAAATGCTTTTATAAAAGTCATAGCCACCATAACTTAACTTTTAACGTCTACCATGGAATCTTGAGGAAGAGGCGTGAAATACAATTCATCAATTAAACTAACTTATCTGTAAGTGAAGTTCTATCGAAATTGTATGAAGTGCCCCTTTCGAAGAGATCAGTCCCTCCCAAAGACACTTTCCCAACAAAGAAGTTACGACGAATACTTTTAAAAATGAAGCTATACAGTACGGTGTGGATCTACGCAGGCGTACCAAGACAATCCAGCTTTGTTTTTTTTTTGCTTGGGACTTGTGGTATCAACGGCAGAAAGTAGGGGCACTACCATGTGATCTCTTCGGAAGAGGCGCTTCATACAATCCTGATTAAACTTTACTTACAGGTAAGTTCGTTTAATCGACAAATTTACTTATATTTTAATACACCTCCTTAAATTTTAAATTTTATTATGTTACAAATTTTAATTAATCATGTTTTCATTTTAAATCAATCTTAAATCCTTTCTCAGCTTCACAAATTGAATTATTCCTAATGCCGTAGTAAAAATGTCTACTCTATTATCTTCTGAGTTTACTTCAATTATACTAACTATACCGTTTAAACAATTCTCGCTTACAAAGCAAAAATGTGTTTTGATATATTTGAAGTTTTTCGTATGATTACCAAAATTAGCAATACTAAGCACACCAGAGTTATCTTCAAAAACATTTGTTGGTTTATATAAGATAATTACGAAATCTTTTAATATTTCCCTTATACATAAGATTTCGCTTACGTTTACAGACAACGCCATATACTTAGCTGCTGTCGAAGATTTTGTAACACTTCCTTGTTTCTTAGACTTACAATATGTAACATTATTAAACAGTTTTATAACGTAACCAGTAGTTAATTTCCTATTAACGGCATTACCTGCCGTTGATAGATTGATTTAAACAGTCTTAAGATCTACTTAAATATCTGGTCTTGTTCCCGAGCTTGTATATAGAAGTGCTCCTATGAAATTTTTGTAGTTTTTAAATTCAGATGCTGACCATGCGGGCTCACATTTTAAGTTTTCTCTATTGGAGTTTTACATAATTTTGCGTTTATTACATCATACTTTTCTGCTAAAGATTCTATATATTTTTTCTGATCTAATGTCATTATACCACTTTAGCGATCGTAATCAATACTAGTACCATGATATGTATGTATTTATATCACCCATGTCTTTCATCTTAAATTTATTAGTTAATACCCTTTAAGTTTCGTTGATTTTATTTTGACTTTTACTACAAATTATTAAATTATCCACAAAAATGATTACATAAATTGAATTATATCCATCATTTATATATTACAGACAATAATAACTTTCACTTTTTGTCTAAATTTAAACTTCTTGAATATGTATCCAGACACTCATACCACACTATAGGGTACTCTCTTAAACCATGTAATGCTTTTTTCAACCTGCATACTTGGCCTGTTCCATCATTATAACCTTCCGGTTGTTTAATACACTTCACCTCAGATTTTACATTTTCATTCAAAAAAGCTGATTTTATATCCATTTGATTGATAATAAAATTATTTTGTAAGCAAAAAGCCAATGAAATTTTGAAAGTTAGTGTTTTTGCTACAAGTAAATATATGTCGTCAATTTTCTCTTTTTTGTTAAAAACCTGTTACAGCTAATCTAGCCTTTTATCTAATATCTGATTTCTTGGTATACACCCATTTTCAATTAATAATTTTCGTATTTTGCAGTCTATCTACTTATTCATAAGTTTTATTTTTGATGATGCAATTTATTTCCTTGTCCATAGCTTCCTTCCGATTTACGCACTCTTCATCGCTTATCGATTCATTATAATTTTGGGGAGTGTTTGCACTAATATAATTCACGGAAATACATGTCACATAATTTTCTGATTTATACCTTTCTGGTTCTTTACGCGTTCTACTAGACCTTCTTACTGTACAGTTATTTTCATTTGTAGTTTCATTTGTAGTTTCATTAGTCTTTACAGTTTTAATATTTTCATTAAAAACCGAATCATTATCATTTTCTTTACTGTAAAAATTTTTATTTCTTTTACCATGAAAATCTACCAATTTGACATCTTCCTTTACAATATCAGCATGTCTGGCAAATATAATTTTATTGTTACTAAGTACTCTATAACCAACACTTAACCAACCCTACAACAAACCCTACGAATATTCCTACAAATGCCTTTTTGTGTAACCTCTGGCACTCTGACAAATATTTTACTTCCATACAATTTTATTATGTTTAAGTTTGGCTTAACTCCTATCATAATTTTATAAAGAGTCTTCCTTTTGAAAGTATTTGCTAAGGTTCAGTTTTTTAAGTAAACTGCCATTTTTACTACTTCAGGCCGAAATTTTTTATCTAATTCTTAATCTCTTGATTATAATTTATATAATTTTTTACTAATGTTGTACAAGTTTGCTTCCTCATGTATCAATTTAAATTGATCCTAAGTTAATGCACTACTTATGAAATTTATCGCTTACAAATCTTTTTCTTCCCAAGCTGATTCTGTTTCGTTTTGATTTCTTGTTTCTTAATGAATTACATCTTCACATTTTCTCAATCTTAAATATATCGATATTATTTTTCTCGACAAACTATAATTTCTACCATCAGAAATTGGTAACATAATTTGATATCTTCCACCATCTTGTCTTCTTCTTTTTCGCATTTAAATACTTTTAATGTAGACTACACTTTTTTTTAAATTCATGAAACATTATTTTTTACATAGTCTTTGTCTTCCTTTCTTATCTGGTACTGTTAATCTCTTTTAAAATTTTTTTTATCTTTAACCAGTATAGATCTTTCTTTTCCTTGTGTACTTTCCATTTACCGATACTCGAACATCGCATTAACGCTTTTTCCCTCTAAACACGTGTGAAACATCCTCTCTCATAAATCTTTTTAATCCTTTAACATCTCAATAAATTTTTCACTAAAACACATAAAGAACATATCACTGCATACATTTTATACTGATATTTTAAATAATTTACATATAATTTTTATCCATTTTTGATTTTACGCTCTCACTTATAAGTGATTGTGACGTGCCTCTGGAGAGACATCTAAAAAATCAAAAAATAAGAACGAAACAGGCAACTTAAATCATGGACCGATACCATGTTAAAAATAAATAAGCCTGGAAAAATAGATACTTAATAACACTTTCTATAATATATTCGTATTTATTAATTTTAATACTTCATGTATTACATAAGGCATCTTTTCTCAGCAATGGTTATCTGTGCACTAAATATATGTATCGTCATCAAACATGTATCAATCACAGAACTCAATCATACTACGCATGCTCAATGCCTCAGCATCCCAGCGTCATGCGCGTAATTTTAAATTTACTGATATTTTGACAAGGTTCTTTGTCTGTAACCATGTACCATCTTGCAAAGTCAAATGAAGACAGCGATTCTAACCAGAGATTAGTAGGAAGATTGCTGACTGCCATGCTACGGAGTGTGCCCACTTTTTTCCAGTGGTTCGAGCGCCCCACCGTGGCCAAGCGGCCGAACCAGGCGCACATTTTTTTTTTATTTGAGAAGCACGGTAGGGGTATGAGAAGAGTGGATTCGCGTGGAAATGTTCATATAGGCGCACATTTTGGAGACGCGTGGAAGGGAAATACCGAATGTGTGCCTACGAGGAGAGGAGTGGAAATGTCGGCTATACAGCTGTATATCTCTGAACGCACAGCCAAAGCAAGCGACGATACAAGTTTTTCTTTTTTGAGAGTCTTTTGACTCTGCAACCGAGTACTATGTATATATTTAACTGACTTGCTCTCGCTCTGGCTTCAATGTTATCTATAAATCTTATTTAATTAAATCGTGGAACTAAATGCTCATTAATTATATACACAGAATTTTGATTTCAATACATTATTTTTTAACTCTCCCGTACTCTTAAAATTCCCAAATCCATTTATGTTTTCAAAAAATTAACCATTAATTTATTAATTTCACACATCCTAACTTCTGTAAACTGTAGG
>NW_019379766.1:165677-176587 GCF_000648655.2 Copidosoma floridanum | reverse complement strand
GAAAAAAAAAAAATAAAAATTAATGAAAATTATGTATAAGGATTTTTTCTCTCTTACTTTCTTTGGAGTTTTAAATGTAAGAATTATACTCATATCCTAAGAAATTTTTTTATTATTATGAAATTCCGAAATGGCCATGCTAACGATAAGTATCAGCTTATGAAATTATTTAATATAATTAGTATTAAAAAAATGTATTTCGATGTATAGGGAAAAAAGGGTTTGTTAATATTTTTTATAAATTTCAATAAAACATAAATAAAAAGAAAATAAACTGTAATGATGAATCACGTTAAAAAAAAATTTTGCTGACAGTTGAAATCGATCCTCAGACAGCAAAACAAGAATAGTAGTGGCATAAGCCCTTACTACCTTAGCTATCGAAACTTCAAGGGAAGGCGATCTTAAAATCACATATGTTCATCGATAACCTCCAGGGCTTGTCCTACAGTTCATAACAATTATGATGAGGAAAAGTAATTAACCAGTGGTTATAGCTGAACTGCCATCCTTAAAAAAATTAGCTGAACATTTTTTCAAAATAATACTAGATTTTAAATTAAGTATTAACGTACGGAAAAAAAATGTTTTGACATCAAATTCTGTGCATATAACTATGAGCACTTAGTTTCACGATTTAATCGAATGTAAGATTGATAGATAACATTCAAGCAAGAGCGAGAGAGCAAGAGTCAGTTAAATATATATCGCATGTACTCGGTTGCAGTCAAAAGAGAAAAACTCATGTCGTCGCTTGCTTTGGCTGTGCGCTTAGATATATAGCTATAGTCAACATTTTCACTCCTCTCCTCGTAGGCACACATTCGGTATACCCCTTCTACGTGTCGCCAAAATATGCGCCTATATGCTCATTTCTACGCGAATCCACTTCTCTTCTCGTAGGCACACGCTCTTCGATATGAGTCTCGCACTCTCTAAAAATGTGCGCCTTGGTTCGACGGCTGGCCGCGGCGGGTCGCCCCGATCAGTGGAAAAAAGTTGTCTCACGCCGCAGCATTGGCATTAGCAATTTCTCTACTTATCTTTGGTATATATTGAAATTGTACGTTATATGAAAATAAGCTGAAATTGTGTTGCGTGTACAAATAATAGTTAACTGAAGCATTGATTGTCTATTTCTAATCATGTTTACCAATTGGAGAATTTTGATTGAAAAATTGTTGTATTAAATTCAAAATTGATTATGAAACCCCCAAAAGAATTGATTGCAAAAATTTGTAAACTTATTTGTGACACTTAAACTTATACTTCGTGTTTCTTTTGTTGCTGATGCGAGCTTGCATCATTATTGATCCAAGAATCTCAATCGCACTTTTCAGAAAGACATGATTGGTATAGTTGTATTGTTGTTTTCTAATACGTCAGATCATAATATTATACATAACCGTGCAAGCCTACTATCTTGCTGTCAATACAGTCTGTAAGAATATCGCTTATTGGTTGCCCTAATTCAACCAAAAGCCTTGTTTCCTTGCCCTGACGCTATATAAATGCACCATCAAGAGTAAAAATTACTCTTTTTACGTACGTCACCTGTCGTCTAAAGTTTTTATAAGCTTTTAACTCCCACAACTCACGAGTACCTTATAAACGTAAATTACAACGTGTCAACTGAGGTAACTCTCGTACATTTTGAGGACATCAATAGTCTTCCACTACGATAAGGAGTAAGGTATAGCAGAGAAGGCCTGCAAAAAGTAGATGTAAATTTTTCATTAGAAAGCAAAGTAATATTAAATCTTATTACAGTTAGTGGAATAAATTGTATGTAAAAGAATAAATTAATTTTCATTGTTTTAATAACAGAATATTTTAATCAAAACTATCCATATCATTTAAATATAGATTTTTACTCAACTAAAAATAACAAATAACTCTCATGAGCTGAACGCTTAGAAACCCACGGACATTACTTACATAAAACGAATAGAACCTTACTCTAAACAAGTACGGTCACAACACGTAACAAGGATCAGATTGAGATTTTTTAGTTAATAATAGTATATTACGTACCAAGGGACTAAAGCAAGCCAGTTCGTGGCTGTTGTAGTGTGCGCCCGAGCGTAGCGAGGGCGCTACAAGCAATAGCCACTCGCTGGCTTGCTTTAGTCTCGCGGTGCGTATACACTTTTATATCACACTCAGTGGAAAGTTCGTTACATTGAGAGGGAGAGAGATAGAAGGAAAACAAGCCATTCATTGTGTGGTTATAGGTTATATCACAAGAGTTTTTATAATTGTTTCCGATTGTGATATTTAGGATATTCCTGTATTTTTGTATAAAATATGGCAACAGTTTCGACAGTCATGTTTGAAGAGGATTCTTCTGACGAAGAAAACTTTAACGAGGATAAAGTAGGGGAAGGAAGAGACTTTGACTGTGAACGAAATGCCATTGTTCAAAATTTACTTCCCATAAAATCGAGAGCATTATATGAATATGCATACGCTCGATTCTTACAATGGAAGCATAAGAACAAGGACCTAATTATTTAACTCTTTTAATGAATGTGTTTCGAAATGTAATAATTTCAATAGTTTATTATACAAGATTGATAAAAATGAAGAACTGTAAAAATGCAGTTATTATTTAAAAATGTGTGAACAAAGAAAATTGTATAACAATTTTAATTATTTCCATTTGTTCAGAATCTCATGTTTTTTTTTGTATAAAATACACCAGCAAACAGTACATTGGCTTCTTTTATCTTGTTGATGTTTCCCAAATTTGTTTGTTTACTGCAGTGTGGCGCCCTCGCTATGTTCGAGCACCGAACTACTTCAGGCACTTATTGGCTTATGTATATAGTAATATACAGTAAGATATAGATACGCATGCGTACACGCACTTTTTACACAGTTTCTGTCCCTGTATACAGGGAGAACAGTACGAACTTTACGCTTAGTGTGATATAAAGTAGCTTTTGGATTTTGTTAATTAAACGCAATTTTGATTGCCTTGTAATTCGAAGTATCCATGGTACCTTTTAATTTATCTTCGTAATGTAAGGGTATTTTACGTAAAGTATCCAACAGCTTTTCAGGATGAGATAGAATAACAAATTTAGAATAAAGTGGATTCCATCATTTAAGTCACGTCAAAGCATTTTAAACTTTTTTGACGTTAACTGAATCTTTTCAAATAACCTTATTATAAGTTAAATTTCTGTTAACAAAAATGAAAAATTCTCTATTTATTTTGATAGGATCATAAGGTGGGTTAATATTTTATAATATTCCGTCTCATACTTAAGGTTGACGAAAAGATCTGTCTTTTACCTAACATAGTTTATTTTCGTAAGGTTTATTTTTATTCGTGACTGCCAACTTTCTCGACAGTTTGAAATGCTTTGTTTTTTTTTTAACAGCATTTTGTGTAAAAATTTAGTACTTCTTATTCATCTGGAGTATCTTTAATAAAAAGTTTATTTAACATACTTATAAAGAAAGGAAATGTGTTTTTTTGAATGCTTTAATACATAAATGTGTATGAATAAAACCATTACAAATTCTTAGAATCTGCCTAAACTTCTCAGTTTTTGACAATAGTTAACTTTTATTATTTCACTACCGAATATATGTTAAATAAAATATAAATCATCATATTTACGAGCATGTTCCAGAGAGCGATTGCGAAGTAGTCGCTCATTAGATGCTTACAGGATTTCAGAGAGATCACTATTAATTTTGGCGTAAATCTTTTAATCCCATTAGCTGATTTTTCTTTCAATACACTTTCATCTAAAATTACGCAGCCTTTATTTCTTGAAATCAGCATTATAATTGTTTGGCTTTTAAAGCAATTATTTTTAAAAAGTCAACATCTCTTCTACTTAAAGCTTTGTCTTCTTTTATAATGATTACATGCATATTTTTTGTTTTATGAATATTTCGAATGATTGTTTGTAACTTGCAGTCATGAACAGATAAAACTCTTAGTTTTAAGAACTTAGAATTGTAAAGAAATAGTTGGTTGTAACAAATTAGAGGGTGGCCAACTTTATAGTATTCTCAATGTTAACCAAAAAATAGTCAGCAGTTTTTAAAAGTCATAAGCATTGAATTGGCTAAAAGTACTTAAATCTTCAAGTAAGTTTTTCAATACTATCAAATCGTTAGGGTCATAAGTTTCGTAATTATTGTTGAATTGCCAAACTCTAGTTTTTGTTTTCTTCTTTGTTTTAATGACTGGTAGAACATTCGTGGATTGGCTTTACGTATTTATAACGATGTCATTAAGAAAACCATTTTTAAAATCATAATCTGCTTGACTAAAATAATCTTCACAATAAGAAGCGTGTTTCCAGTTTCCGCATAAAGTATGTAGAGCATATTTTATAGTGTTCTCATTGATCGAAATATCTACTTATTTTGTTAAAGGAACAATAAAAAAATTTTATACATGATTTGAATTATTTTTTAATTGGAAGAGCAAATTGTGAGAAAAGTGTTTAGCTATTGTTACTTATTTATTAGCTTATGTTCTACAATCCCATGAAGGAGAAATACTCTATTTATTCATAACACCTTTGACAATTTTTTTTTTATTTTCCAGTAAATAAATAATGCAACTAGATGTAAATTTTTCATTAGAANTCAGCTTTATAGAATAGAAGTGTTTTTTTTTTTCATTGAAAATCCTTTTTTTTATTAATAATTTTTTTTAAATCAGTATTCCTTGTTTCCAAATTCAGATCCTTATCATTATGAGTTATAGCAACATTATATTCTCACTTTCTGCATTGCAAATTATTTGGTTGAGGATTTTAAAAACTATTATGTTCATTTGCAGATGCATGTATAGGAGAGGGGAGTTTGCACTATGAAGTTGTATTTTAAAAATAAAATTTACATGGAAATTAAACAAAAATGGCTCTCACCATTATCCTCTGAGTTTTTTATTTCATAAACAACGTTTTCTGATTATTTTGTAAATTTTTAAACTTACTGTACTGAAATAGTAGTTTTCCTGCGAGTTTGAAAAGTCTTTGTTTGCAAACCGAGAGGTTTGCGGTCCGAGCCGAAGGCGAGGTCCGTGACAAGGTTTGTAAAGGAGACTTTTCGAACGAGTATCGGAAAACTGCTTTTTTGCCCGAGGAAGTACCAGCCTCCCAAAACCACCCGAGGGCGGAAAAGGAGACTTTTCGAACGAGTATCGGAAAACTGCTTTTTTGCCCGAGGAAGTACCAGCCTCCCAAAACCACCCGAGGGCGGAAAAATGATTTTTTTTATTTCTCAATAGCTTGAAGCAGGTCAGAAGTGTTATATTTTGTAAACAAAAATGAGTCAATTTGATGACTCAGGTCCTTAACTTTCTCGTCTATTGATTTTTTTTATTCTTCAGTTTATGTTAGTACCGTACTAAACAATATGAAATTGTATTAGAATGGAGCAGGCGTGGCATCTTAGGTAGGGCAGGCGTATTATGGTGAACAGTCATAAAGCTCATTAAGTCAGCTGCGTGAATCGTCTGCTGATTTTATACCTAACGTCATCCGTGTATAAACAATACAAGATGCTTTGAGTGCTGACTTGCAATGTTAAGTGATATACGTAGTTGATTACACTTGGTTAACCGTATCAAGTGTGTCCATAAAAATTATAATATGTTAACACATGACAGTTATATAATATATTTGCATACATATACATATATATATACTTTGTTAAATATTTCATACCATTGTAGTGTATATTGTTACGTACGATATGCTGGGCATATCATACTAACTCACCCTAGTTACTACAAGCCTACGCTAGTAAAGAACACTAATAGGGAAAACGAGCTTATATAAGGCCCTGCGAGACTCAAATTGGGGCACTCGAGCGTCTTTTAGGCAAGAGACCGAGTAGAGAACACCGCGCGAAACACACACACGCCTCTGCCTTCAAGAAGCTAATAAATAATTGACCAACGAGTTGAGTTCTTTTCGTGACGCACCTCCTTACCAGCTTCTTTATCCTACGTAACAGTTTTGGTGCTAAGTGTGGGGTATGGTAAGAGTCGGAATTTTTTTTTCTCGCTTATTTTACTCGTTTCAAAAAAAATTCCACCGAGAAGCACACATAGTGCAGTGCCACGAAAATCGAGCTTGAGTGCCGGAACGGACCCAAACAGGACAGAGGTGAACGGGTAGCTGTTCATACGAGCGATTCTTGACATTAACAGTCGGGAAGTCTACAAACGGAAGGTCAAACCAACTTTGGGAAAGACCAGCAAGAAGGTAGCAGTTTATTGCAGTCACATCCTTATTCCTGACGATCAACGCCAAAAAGGGGAGTAGTAACCAAGGAAGGATGATATTCAGCACAATCATTCTTGCAATGGGAGTACTGTTGACTTGGTAAGTGAGTTGTTTAAATTTTTATATCGTTTTTATTTTCCCTGACCCCGGGACAAAATATATAAAACTTTGCATAACAAGCATAAAACAAAGGGATCTTATTAGTGGGCTCGCACGGATATAGGAAATATTCGAAAATAGTTATATAGTAATAATAACTCGCACTTATATAGATCACTATTTTCAATACTATAATTTTTATTAAAAAAAACAGACTACAGATATTACCAGAAGAATGTTTTGTCCTATTCATCACTAAACAAAGAGAGAGCACAAAATTAGAAGAAACCGAGTAAAAGACACATGCCGCTCCTTTGCTTTATTGTCTCGCCTCTTACTTATTCTTTTTTCGCGATTATTATTAAGCCACTCTATATGTAATTAAACGTTACCTCGTAATTAGGATAATACATAAGCTTTGCAATAATCAAAAAGAAAATACGTTTCGCAACACATACATACAAAAAGGAGGGAAAAAGTAGGGAAAAAAATGATTCATCTTGGCGGCATTACCCATGAGTCAGGAAGCGAGAACGAAGGCCTAGATAACACGATAATCGACACGTGCAGGCAAGATCCTAGTAATAAAAAGCAAAAGAAAAATATGGCGGAACAGATGTTAGAATTAGAACTCGAACCAGAAGGGTGCGAGAAACTAGACACCCTCGATGAAAAAACGAAGGAAATAGTAATGGTTCTGTTTTCAAAAATTAGTGCAAAGCTAAAGAAGACAGAGGAAGTGGGTGTGCCATTCAAAGCGATCGCAGGGCCCATCCGAAATTCGTCACCGATAAATAGGGACTTCTAATACATACAATGCGACGTAGGAGTAAGCATAGGACCTACAAACAAAGAAGTGAGTCTTATCTCCGATAAACGGGCCATTGGGGGCAATATAAGAAGGGCCGAAGAAACACGCAGAGCCTGAACGGATAGAGTAGACACCCCACCGATACAATGGGGCATGCCGGGGAAATCAGAATGGCCGATTTCCGGTGCATCACAGTACAAAAGCAATGAGTCAAGAAAAATCGGGCCAAGTGACTTACACAACCAACTGCTCTGGGATAGAATAAAGGATACGAGCGAAGTACTCGAAAAAATGATAAAAGCCGTGTGTATGGCAACGATACCACCACCAACTATTTATCATACAGATCGGGTCGATTTTAACGCGAATAAAAATAGACGACGGGGTGACATAATACCGACCATGACCCCATACACAGAAAAGGAACAAGAGACACGCAATTACGACCACCTACGCAGACCGCAGTATGCGCAACACAATATTTTGTCCATGCTCAGCAATATGACAAACAACATCCCGTTTTTCGATGGTGACCCAATCAACCTACCGCTGTTCGAAAGAATGGTGCGTATGGTTGTACGTATAATAGGCCCGGAAAACGAACTATTTTTTGTGGGCACCCTCGCAAATAGGCTAAAAGGGAAAGCAGTGGAACATTTTGCCCCGAGACTGACGCAGTTTACTACAGTTGAAGAGTTTATCAAAGAGCTCTCAAGCAGATACTGCAGTATTAATAATGCAGACTCGCTCATGGCAAAATTGAAAATAATAACGCAGCAAGATAGTGAAGCAATAGATGACTACAGGGGACGAGTACAACAATTATACAATAGATTAACAATGTTGTACGATTAAAACCCATACTTTCCCCCAATTCAAAAACAGGCATTGAAGGCAAACCTAGAATCCGAGGCGGTAAAACAGTTTATTTACGGATTACTTCCAACTTTTAGTTGGAGAATGGCAAGGTTTAACCCGGAAACTCTAGGGGAAGCAATAACAGGCGTTAAAAATTGAAAGTGACCTTAGTTTACGGCATTCAATACCGGTAAGCGCACTGCCCACATGCAATAGGACAACAACAGAGTGGGGACCACTCGTAAACCTAGCAAGAAAAGAAGAAAAAACAGCAGAAAACACTAAGGGAGTACAAGGAACAGCAGCAGTAAAAGAAAAACGCTATTATATACTGTGACGGCCGAACCGGGCATTCAGTTGAGGAATGCCGAAAGCTACTAGCGGTGGCTAGTGATAGAAAAACTTCGACAGAAAACGGAAGGGAACTGAGGGGAAATTGTAATTATTGTCAAAACCGGGACACTATGCGAGAGACTGCCGCTCGCGCAAGCAAGACAGGAAGGAAGAAAAGAGACAGCGTGACGAGAGGCGTAACCAACCCGCAAATAATATTCCTACTGACAGTAATGCCTATAACTACAGGGGTAGGAACGATAACTATAATAACAATAATTATAATAATTACAACAGGGGTTATGACAATGACCCAACGGAGCCATACAATAGTAACAACAATCACAATTACAGGTATAATGATTACAACTCCAGAGGTTATAATTAGTACGACAACAGTGGCAACGGTGACGCGTACATAAGTTATAGCAGGGGCATAGTCTACCACTATGGTAACGGCTACATAAATTATGATAGCAGCGATGGCTATAATAGGGATCTAGTTAGGCACAGGCCGCCACAGGAGAGGGGCCCACAGCAGCGAGAAAGCGGCGCACACACTCCGGATAACAGGAGAGACCCTCCCGTAGCTTTAAACTCGCAAGATGTTCGACGTGGTCCCCAAACGTCGAGCATCAACTAGAGAAAGAGATAGAGAAAAGTGTGTCGGGTGAGGAAGAATGTGTGAAAGAGAGGCCGCAAAAGGCGGAGAAAGAGATAGTAGAGAAGCAGACGCACAACAACAGTCCGAGTACTTACACAGTGCAAGAAAAAATAGAAAGTAATACGGCAGAGCAAGATGACACTCCGATACAACGAAGCGGTAAACGCACATGAAAAGGCAGGAGAGCCCGCAAGAAGAGTAATCGGACAAAGGCGCTGGGCACACATGTAGATAATGATGAACCCAAGCTTTCAGATCGTGACGAAGAAATAGAGCAGCTTCCCAAGATAACAATAAAACTCGGGAGAACAGGGCATATGCCACCATCGGTCCAGTTACAGGGACCACAGTTAAAGAATAAAAAGGCGACTTTTTATGCGGATACAGGCGCAGAGATTTCGATTGTAAAGGTTAAATTTCTAAGCACAGACATGCTTATAGACAGTAGGTATCGAGTAGCTATTATCGGCGTGACTCACGGAGCACGCAAAACGTTGGGCACAGTACAGGCTCAGTTGCACGGATTAGAGTGCACATTACACGTAGTCCCCCATGACTTCCCAATTGACGCGGAAGAAATCATAGCGTGGGATATTTTTAGCGATACCGGGGCCAGGTAAGCGTCGCTATGAATACGATTAAATTGGATAGCGTAGAGATACCAGTGGTAAGGCCGGAGTGTTTTAAAATACCTGCGAGATCAAGGCAAATAATTTATGCGCGAATAAGAAAAAGCAAAAATAATTCAGAAAATTGCAGGATACCCCTCCAAGAAATGGAGGAAGGAACATTGTTCGGGAACTTTATAGCCAGGAATGTTAATGGTAAAATAGTCGCAGAGTGCATTAATACAAGTAACGAAATAAAATACGTGCCTGTTCCGGAAGTAGAGCTGCTAGAATATGAGGAAATTTACCGGAAGCGTGCAGAAGACGTCGAAGGGGAAGACGTCGAAAGCTTGGGGGAAGCAATGATGAGATTATTTAATAAACAAAAAAGAGATGACAAGAAAAAAAACTGAAATTTTGACAAAAAACGAAGGGGAGCTAGAGAAACAAAAACAGGTAAACAAAATAATGCAACTTGTAGACACAGCTGGTTGCAACAAGGAAGAAAAAGAACATGTAAGGAATCTAATCAAGTTAAATAAACAAGGAGAGCCGAACATACATGATTCATTAGAGGGAAGGTCCGATGAATTACGGGCTCTAGTAATGATTGGCATGAAAATGCAAGATGTAGAGAGAAGGCCGGGAATAAGGATTGACTTGTGGAAGCCCAACGAAAAGCGCATAAGGCCCCCACCTGAACCACCACCCTCGCTGGATCCTTAAAGCAACGGTAAGCTATTGACTAAAAAGAGTACAACGACGATAGTTATAACAATATTAATAATATTAATAATAATGATAGTAATATTAATAATAATCATGACAGAAGAAATACAGGATATAAGAAAAATAAAGCTAGTATACCGACATAGTATATTGTATAGGAAGACAGGATAAACAGAAACATACGTGTATAATACATATATATAGCGACAAGCGTTAGTTTTCATGAATTCGCGGCCCTCAGACGAGCCGCAAGTGAGCAACAAATCATACGAAAAGAAAATATGAAATAAGTGATTACTGCCCAACCAACAGCTATTCTGACAATTAACCCACCTTCTTGTGGAGATAGACTATTGTAAAAATACGTACAAAAATTCAGATTTCTGAAATTTTCGTGGCCCCTGGACGTAGCGCGAAAATATAACAGAAAGAGTGGGATTAATTAGGTTTACGATAAAACTTTTTTCGCGGCCCCAGACGTGCCGCAAACTAGATATTCATATACGTTAGACTTAGATTTGCAAAAAAAAAAAAAAAAACTT
>NW_019379766.1:135129-163121 GCF_000648655.2 Copidosoma floridanum | reverse complement strand
TCGTTGATCATAATCTACAGTAATTGTAATAATAATAATTATGATAATCATGATAAGAATAATAATAACAATCATGATAATAAGAGAACGAGAATGAGCGCCGGGAGCCGCTCGGCTATATCGGAGGGCGCAGTCCGTGGGACAAGGATGAAGAATTTTTTTTACAAAATGACAAGTATTTTGGAAAATAGGTAAAGACAAAAAAAAAGGAAAGAAAAATCTCCAATGATAGATACTTAAGTGGACACGAACATGTAAAGTATAAATATATTGATTAAGTACGAAAAATATCATTAAATATAAACTAGTAGTAATGAAATGACTAATTCACAAATTTTTTAAACAAAAATGTAACAGAAGGCAGAGCGCATACATAAACAGAATTGTCATACACAATTATACTCGAGTACAGAATGGGAAGGACGATTGAATGTGAGAATGTACAGAGAACGGCGGTTTTCTAAAAGAATGAAAGGATAAGTGAACCACCGTATGTAAGAAAAACGACACAAACAACATAACACACGCATCACACACACAATCATAGGCACAACGGACACCAGACACAATTCAGCATCGTCGAGGACGAACGACGTCGTGGCCTCGGACGTGTTACGTGCGATATGCTGGGCATATCATACTGACTCACCCTAGTAACTACTAGCCTACGCTAGTAAAGGATACCAATAGGGGAAACGAGCTTATACAAGGCCCTGCGAGACACGAATCAGGGCACTCAAGCGTCTTTTAGGCAAGAGACCGAACGATAAGTAAGAAACACCGCGCGAAATGCATACACGCCTCTGCCTTTAAGAAGCTAATAAATAATTGACCAACGAGTTGAGTTCTTTTCGTGATGCACCTCCTTACCAGCTTCTTTATCCTGCGTAACAGTTTATGTATACACATAAATACAAATATAAGTTTTATAATCATTTAATAGCATTTAATATACATACATTAAAGACATTACGTCATTATATTTGTTTATTTGTAAGAAATAAAAAAAAAGTATGTGAACTTTATTCTGTGTAATTGTCTACTAACAGAAAGATGTAAAGTTGCCTTACCGGGAAATTTTCAAATATTGAATTTTGTTAAAAATAACGTTTGTTTCATCATGAAAATATTTACATCCAATCTATACACTGAGCACTTATTAACCACCGTGCTACGCGTGCCCTACCCTACGCCACCTCGTGGTCTTCGACGGGGTAAGTGGAGCAGTTTTTAAACTTATTTTGAGAAATTTTTTGTCGTTAATAGTGAATAAAAAAAAAATATTCTCATTACGTCTACTAGTTTTAAACAGTTGCTTCTATTCATTCTTTCTTTTTAATAGTTGCATGTATACAGTCTCTTAATGCAATGTGCAACTAAAGTAAGGGTGCCACATCTGCTCTCCCCTATCCTATCAACAGTATCTTAACTAATTCTTTCAAGAAATATTACGTACGTATTTCTTAAATCTTGTAACATTAGTGTATACCAAACTCTTTTATCATCATTTTTATATCACAAGCCATTGCTTCTCACTAAATGAGTATAATGTCCTGGTTTCTAATTGTCACCATGGTTAAATATAATACTTACTATTCCATAAGATGATTTACTTTTTTACTATTTTTGTTGATATAACCAATCATTAAATCTGCTTGGTTTAATTAAAATTTATTAATAACGTTTTATAACGACAATTGCAACACTGTCACTTAGCTTAATGTCAATAATTGCGAATATTCTGGAATCTCACTCAAGCAACTTTTTTTTTGATAACCTACATTAGCTTTATTTAATTGTTTTAACTAAGATCAATAATTTGTTAAATGGAATAAAGCGAAAATAAATAAAATAAAGATAAACTTAATATTTTGTTACAAAACTGCTTAGTAGATTGAATATCAGAACATAAGAAACATTTTCAAACTAATACAACTTCATAAGTAATTAAAAAATAAGAATCTGAGATTCAAGACAAAGAAACGTAATAAACTGTGCAACATCCTAGTGTTTCAAATAAACCTATGATTAATAAGTAAAAGCTACTTATTTCATGAAATTGTAACATTTTTTTACAGTAAGAATTAAAACTATTGTTAAGAATATTGTTTTCCTAATCTTTTAAAAATGCTTCTTTATATACTTCACAGTGCAATATACTTTGGAAAGATGCATTTGCATAATACGAAGAACGATGTAGGTTTTGTAATTGAATAGTTGCATGCATTTTTACAGATATCCAGTTATTTCTAAGTATAAGTGGTTGAAAGCAACGCCTTTTGTCTAGTACTGATTGTTTTTTTCTCAACATGGATTATATTTTGTTTCCAAGAACCGTTAATTTAATTATAAGCTGCATTTTTAGAATTTGCAGGATAAGTTAAAATGTCAACTTTATTCTTATTTAAAAAAAATGGTATTTACCTTTTTTTCATCGTTTTATAGTTCTTACAGTTTTTATTTGATTCTTCTGTTTTTCAATTTGTACATTATTTATATTCCGATTATGAGAATTGCATTTTTTGCAGAATTGCATGCATTTTTTTATAAGTTCAGTTGATATTTTACCATAAGTTTCATTTTTTGTTGCATTTTTTTTTATTCTATAGTTTTCTGGGGTTCATTAGGTGAAAATGGTTTATCAATTTAAAAATCGATTACATTTAGTTTTTGGGATATCTTGACTTAATAATTACTTACGTTCTTTGACATTGAAATTTTAGTTAAAATATTTATTTTACTTCTTTATTCCATATATTATGTAGAAGACTTCACTTTTTTTAAAAATTTGAAGATAGATGAATAATTTAAAAAAATTTCCTAAAAAAATATTTTTGCGTCTTTTAACATTAAAGATTCTACGTATAATACTTTATCTAAGGGTACAAGGCTGGAACATAGTATTTTCAATTTTTCGCAAAGACAAATTGTCTTATTTGTATTCTTACGACAGAAGAAATCCCAATATAACGGTGAAAGATAATTTTAAATCTATGATTAATTTAAAACAGTAAATATCCAAATATTTATTATTAATCAATTTTTTTCCTCTTTTCAGTTTCTTTATTTTAATACAGCAAGAGTGATAAATTTATTAAACTGCTTGCGGAACCTCTAACGTCCTTATTGATCAATTAATACTGTTTTTTTTATGTACATTTAACTGAACAAACCTGTCGAAACAGAACAGTCAAAAGTTAATAGTTAGAAAAAAGTCATACTGCCAAAGCCAAGACCAAGAAGCCTTACTGCTAAAGCCAAGAAGTTTTCCTGCCAAAACCAAAAAGCCTCGCTACCAAAACCAAAAATCCTTAATATAAAATGAACAAAGTTTAAGGTGTAAGTCCTAAACTTATTCTTTCAAGCATTAATACAACGGAATACTTCAGGGAAGTCTGTTGAGTAGTTGCCGTATAAATGAATTCCATAATATTTAACGTTATAATACCTATTTTGATATGTTCTACTTATTATGTTCAACATTTCCATAATATTCTTCCAAACTTCGAAGTACTCAAGATTTGCAGATACTATACAGTTGTAAAAATTTTTGCTAAAATTGCATTGAAGGTAACTTGATTTGCTGTTATTATAATAGAAAGTCTATTTCCACTTATACTTTGTTAAATTAACACAAATTACCCAAAAAATATAAGATTTATTTGTAGCATTTATTATCATGTAATAATAACATTTTGATTTTGTTTCTTAAAGTCCCGTATCGAACAAATTCTATTGATTGTGAAATTTTTATAAATGCATTTGCTACAACTATTTGTTTTCAAAATTATCTGGCCACTATCATATATGGTTGTAATATATTATGAGAGCACCTTTATAGAACCTTTAAATCTTAAACACATATACACTTTCCAATGATTTAAGAAATACCGCTCTTATAAATAATTAGCACAACTCATTATTTCAGTTGAAAAGTAAGAATAAACATACTTGGGTAAATAATTTTAATGTTAGAGAACTACTTAACTTAAAAAGCGTATATGGTTTTGCAAATGTGTTTCTTCAAAGTATTTTACATTTCACACAAATATAAAAAATTTTCTTAGCAAATCCTGAAAAAAATATAGTCAGTTTTAATTTTTTAAAATTATTTTATAAAAAATTCTATAGATATTCAGCTTTTGTCGATAACTGGTAAGTTATTTTAAGACAGCAAGATGCCACCAAGTTTTTTTTACACCTTTGTGGAAAGTGAAACAACTCTAACTCTTTGCTTTATTATAAGCTTTTTTTTATACAAACACGTTCAATTTGCGTTGATATTAATATGAAAGTTATCCATATTCTGTACTTTGTTTAAGTGTTCTATATCAATAAAAAGGTTAAAATTAAAACCAAATGTTTAATTTAAGATATCATGAATTGTTAGTTGGATGATTGAAAAGATTCAAATGGACATTGTTAAAACAAAGCTCGAGTAAGTTTCAAGTAAAATAATAAGAAATAAATAAAAGATCAATATTAGTGTTGCAATTCTCTTTGTAGAATGTTATTAACAGAGAACAAATCCAATGTTATGATTTTGAGATTATTCATACCTTTAATTTCAAAATTATTATAAAGAAATTTGATAAATAAATATGCAACGTTAAAAAAAGTGAGCGTTACATTCCATCATGGTGTTAGTATACAACCCTGTCACTGTACAAACATAATTGCCAGCAGTAATAATTTTTATTAAGTCAATGATAACAAAGTTTAGATTTTGACATAACTTAATGATTTTACAGATGCATATGTAATATTTAAAAAAAATGTATCAATTTTATAATGTACAATGTAGTAATCATGATAAAAAAATAAGCAAGAAACAGAAAAGCAGTGATATTTTCTTTTGTGGTTGTAAAAGGAAATATTGATACTAGATAATGCTCTATTTCTAATTTAGATAAACCTAACAAAATGACGTTTTTTACAAATTATATGGAATACAAAAGTAAATTTGATATTCGAACTAAAATTTTCATACCTAAAAATGTAAGCAATTATTAAATCAAGATATCCCAGAAACTAAATGTAATCGATTGTAAAATTGACAAACCATCACCACTTTATGAATACCGTAAAAACCATTAAATATTAAGAAAAAAAACAAAACATATCGAAAAATGTAACTTAAATTAAAGTATGAACTAAACTTATGAAAAAAAATTAAAAGATGTTAAAATAAGATCAATAATTCTCGTAATTGGAATATAATCGATGTACTCATTAAAAAAACATAAGCGTTAAAAAAAACCATAAGAACCATAAAGCAAAAAAAAAATTAAATACTATTTTTAAAAAATAATAATAAAGTTAACACTTCAACTAATTCTGCAAAGTCTAGAAATGCAACTTATATTTAAATTTATTTGAAACACCACGATGATGCAGAGTTCATTATGTTTCTTTGTCTCAAATCTGAGAATCTAATTCTTTAATTACTTATGAAGTTGTATTAGTTTAAAAATGTTTCTTATGTCCTGATATTTATTCTACTTACCAGTTTGTATTAATACATAATGTTAATCTTTATTGAATTTATTAGTAAACAACTTTATTTAACGAATTATTGATCTCAGTTTAAACAATTAAATAAAGCTACTATAGATTGTCAAAATAAAAGTTGCTTGAGTAAGATTCATGAATATTCGCAATTATTGACACTAAGCTAAGTTGTAGTGTTGCAATTGTCGTTATAGAATGTTATTATTAAAGTTTAATTAAAACGAACAGATTTTATGATTAGGAATAATATCAATAAAAATAGCTTAAAAGTCTATTATCTCAAAAGATAGTTAGTATCATATCCAATTATAGTGAAAATTAGGAATTAGGACATTATACTAATTTAGTTAGAAGCAATGGCTTGTAACATAAAATTAATGATAATAGAGTTTAATATAAACCCATGTTAAAAGATTTAAAAAATACGTACAATATATTTTTTTAAGGAACTAATCAAGATACTGTTGATATACTCGTAGCTGCAAATGAACATGATAACTTCTTCAATCTATAAAAAAATAATACGCAAATTAGAAAACTAGAATATGATGTTGCTTCAGCTACTAATAATGAGGATCTGGATTTTAAAACAATAAGTACAATTTGAAAAAAAAGATTTTTTAATTATAATAAATAATACTATCATTTTATAAGACTAAAAATTAGAGATGCTCGATATTTCATGAAGTCTGCTTCATAATAAAAATCTAGTAAGTCAGCCACCATTTTTGCTGCTAGCTGTTGACCTTTACTTAAATAATGCTCTTTATAAAGATTTTCTATTTTTATTGTTTAGCCTCTTGAGAATACGGTCGTAGTGTCTTCGTAATTTTTTTTAATCTTCTGTGTGTAGGCTCTTGCAATATGCTTTCTTTTCATCTCTCCGAACTTGGCTATGTTTTCCCAACGATATTTGATCCTCGATAGTAGGGGACTAAGTACATGTTCAGTTAAGGTTGCTGGATCGCGTATTTAAGAAGCTAAAGTGTTAGATTTTGGAGTTTCCCTGATACATCTTAGAAGGTTCAGTGGGTATATGAGAAATAAACTTGGGGATTGCTGCTGCTGTTGAACCCGCTGACAGAAAGCAATTGATCTGCGTAAGAAGTACATCTTAATGACTTCGCAGTATTGTTGTTGTTTCATTTTTTTATTTTGTATCAATTCTTAGAACTAATAAGTACTGCTTGGGTGGAACTCTTGTATAAAGGATTAGAATTAAATTTTCGAATGTCTATACGTTTATACATTTTTTTATTTTCAAGGTATTAACAATTTTAGTTGCCTTGGCTAAGTGGAAAGGAATTCGTAACTGCTGCCCTTAAATGTCGCATTGGACGTGATGAGGAGTTGAACTCTGTCCGGAAGTAAAGGCATCTGTTGTGAAACTAAAAAAAAGGTGACCAAAATTATTTTGTTTACAGTAAGCGCATTAAGTACCCTTTAGTTTTAGCGTAGTGTGCAATCACTCTGAAGCCTCTAAAATTTGTATCATACGTCGTGACATAGAGTTTAATTCTAAGGCTTTCACCCTGTAACCTGGGATCAACACTGTGGGTACTTGAGGTACTATCAGTATAGGCCAAGTTCGTTGATTTGCGTTTAGTTCCAAGAAGATGTTTGTTTGTCAGCATACAAGTACCTGGAAATTCTGGCCACCCGATCATAACTGTGTGCGATGGCTCAAAAGTGCATGCTTCTGACTTTAAGTTGGTGTCAGCCACTCACAGGGCGATGAAGTTCTTCGTAGTCCTGGTGGCCACAATTTCCATATGTCTGGAAAAATGATTTGCTTCACGCCAGCTAATTTTAACGTTATCAATAATACGTGGACTAATAGTCATTTGTACAGCTGCGCGCAAATACCAAGCCCACACCTGAATACTTTTATACAAATATGTATCCGTTGTTGTTGTCGTAAAGGAGGGTGTCACATCCTGAGTCGATATAGACAAATCATAATTCAAGTAAAAACGCAATCTATCTATCAAATTCATAGAAGACCTATTGTGAATATAGGTCAAGCTCATATAACAAGCGAAGCTCATACGTCACTTCCATGCGTGTGTGTGTATTATCTTCAAGGTAAGAGTCTTATAATATACGGCCAGCTTCGTCGTTAGAATGCATGTATGTATTGAAATTGTACGTGACATGTCTAAATGCACAAGTTGTTTTGAATGTTTAAATAGTTTACTTGTGCATTAAATGTCCATTTGTAACAATGTATACTTATTTGCAAAATGTTATTAACACAATTTTTTATTATATTAAAAATTAGTTGTAAGATGCTCAAAAAAAAAAGTTATGAAATTTGTAAAAGTATTCCTCATCTTTAATTTGCATTAAGTGTTTCTTATATTGCTGCTGTGAGCTTTCATTATCACTGATCCAAAAAACTTAATTGCACCTGTCAGAACAATGCAATGGGTACTGCTGCATATTAATTTTCTGATACATAAGATCATAACATGGAATACCATCGTACAAGCCTACTGTTTTTCTGTCAAATTAGTCTGCAAGAATATTGCTGCTTAGTTGACCTTATTCAACTAAAGACCTCTTTTACTTGCTCTAATGCTATAAAACGCACCATCAAGAGGAAAAGTTGGTCTTTTTAAGTCTGTCACCTGTGCTTTAGAGTTTCAGTCCACTTTTGACTTCTGTGAATCATAAGTACCTTGTACACGAAAGGTGTAACGTGTTGGCTGAAGTAACTTGGGTGCCTTCCAAGAAGATCAATAGTATCAGAATATACTAAGGAGTGAGGTACAATGAAGGAGGCCTGCTAAAAGTAGTTTCAGCAAAAGAAAAGAAAGCGAGAACCGCAACATCTTATTGGCCACGAATTCGTTCGTGTAGTTTAAGGAAGTACTGAAAACAAGTGCACGGAATATTAGAATTTCTAAGTCAACAGTAACAAGAATCAGTGATAGATATAAGTTATTTATCAGTAATATGATTATCACTAAACTCTGTTAAAGTAACCCAAGAAAACAGTATTTAAAATAATTTAATAATCTAAATTGATCTTATAAATAAAATGCATTATCCATATCATTTCAATAATGATTTTGTCCAACTGAAAAAAACAATTAAAGCACACACTCTGAACCCTAAGAGACCTAGGAATCATACTCAAATATAATAGTTAAGACCATACTTCAAACAAGTTTTGTCGTAACAAATTCGCATCCCTTGTGTGCTGTTTAAATCTTAGTTTTGTTCAAGAAAAAAAATTAGTTAAATAAATAATACATATGAATTAAGAAACAAAAGTAATAGAAATAAAGAAATAACAACTCCTGGAAATAGTGGAGATAATTTGTCAGTAGACAACTCTGTTCTACAATAGTTTTTTAATGTGTCACAAGGATTAAATGTAACTAATTCATTAATGTGCATAAACCAAGCACCTTAACACATACTATTTTATGACAGATACTTGGCTACCTTAAAAGATTTTTTACAAGATGTAGAAAATAGGCGAACTCTCATAACAGCTGCTCAAAAAACTATGTACCTTTATCCAGTTATTTCTAGACTTAAAGGTAAAGCTTGAGAGAGTTTATTAGGTTATTCTTTTGCATTCATCAATCAGTAAAAAACATCAAAAATAAGATTTTTCACGAACCAAAACGTATTATTAATATACGGTATATTTTTTAAATACTACAATGAAACAAAGCAAATCGGACAAAAATTGTTATCATAGAATAATATCTCTTACAGAAACTACTTCAACAACCCCGTTGACTTAATTGAATGATGAAAAATTTAAGACGACACAAAAACCACAAGTAGAAAAATAAGCACTACAAACATTTATTAACAGTTTACCTGACTAGTGGAAATCAATTATAGCATTTTCGAAGTCTAAAGATATCCACAAAGCCTTAGAAACTGCTTTTCCTACTAAACGCAGGTACCCACCAGTATAGAATTGGGCTAAAGACGTTTAGAAGATCGTACCCATGACCTCCACTTCTTTTACTCGGGAACTTTCAATACCAAACGTTACCAAAATTTCTGTTCTTATCTCTACTCAGTTTAACCACCAAAAAAAAAAAACATAATTTTAAGTGACCCATTGACACACAATAGAAACTCTCTTCCACATACTTACGATAAGAATGATGTCAAGATGACTCAACCAAAATTTGACGATTGTGGTCGAAAAATTGTACATCCCACTCTTAGCTACGTATCTTAACGTCAATCAAGCACTATACTACCAAACTGTTTACCACCTCCTCTATCTTGTAGTAATCAATCTTATCACTATCACTACCCATCAAATTTCCAAGAATTTCCATATTTTTAGCCATCACATTTTTATCTACCTTACCACCCACAAGTGTATTATTCTTATTCTTATACTCGAGGCTATTCTTATAATCAACAAGCCCTACTTTAATACAACAACCAAAAACAAAATCAAAGTTTTAACCAAGAACGATACCAAGACCTTCTTCCCAACTTTCCAAATAACGTGAACGAGACTCGCCGTTTGTATGCGACTGCAAGTTTGCATCCAATTATGCGTCTCAAATCAATAATGGCCATGAAATCTACATACTCTTCTGAGCAAGAACATTAGAAAGTTCACCAGCAGTTAATTTACATTGCGAATTATTTTTAAAAGTTTCGAAAATTCTTATATGGGGTTTAGGCACAAAAGTAAATGTCATTAGTTGTAACGCATTGAAGAACAGCAATAAATTTTAATAAAATATTTGAACTAAAAAATATCGCTCCACAAAGGAAATACACTCTAGGTTCCAATACAGTAAATTTATTTAACACAGATTACGAATTTTACGGTATGATTCCAGAATCACTAATAAATAATGTATATTCTAAGAGATTAGTTTTTTACGCAATGAATCGCTAACATCGATTACGGATTATATACATTAAGAGTACGAAGCTGACTTATCTAACCAAAACCTTTTCTTTATTAAAATAGATAAATCAACTCCATAAAATTAAATTAATTGAAATACAAAAAAAAAATCTTGAGACTAAAAACTTAACCGAGTTTTAAATTAACTTTAAAAAAATTGGTTCTTCCATTACATGACGAAGAAAAAATCCCCCCCCCCCCGCAGTACTATTTATTATAATGCTCAAAAATTTTAAGTAAATAAAAACAGAAGTGAGAACTTGTCAGCTGGAACAAGAGTAGCTATTAAACAACCAACTAAAAACAAGATCACTGGCCATGCTCACTACCAAATATTACTTAAATATTAGAGCAAACTGGATATTTTAATTACTTCTCCGTTTCTGATCTAGCCAAAGAATTCAATAAAATAGAAGCTGATCCTGCAGATAGACATAACATTGCTTTTAGAAGACGTAATGGTTATTATGAATACGTAGGAATGCCGTTTGGACTATGCAATGCACCTGCAACATTTCACCGTTTAATGGACGTTATTTTGTCAGGACTGGAAGGCATTGAGTTATTTTTATTTCTTGATGATATAATTGTATGCTCAAAATCTTACAAATACCATGTGACAAAAATCACTTATTTATTTAAGAAACTTTAGAAATTGAATTTAAAATTACAACTTGGCGAAGGTAAATTGTTAATGCCTGAAGTAATTTTTTTGGGGCATAAAATAGTTAGTTATAGGGTAAAACCAGATTTTACAAAAATGAAGGCTGTTGAAGACTTTTCGAAACTAAAAATCAAACGAATGCAAGACAATTTTTTGGGTTAGCGAAGTATTATCGTCAATTTGTTAAACATTTTGAAGAAATCGCAGAATTTTTAAGGTAGGTCCCTTGCAAAAAGCAATAGAACAACACGTATACCATTAAATAGATTTTAATCCGCCGAATCCAATGATATCTTTATTCATACCTTCAATCAGCCAAGATCTCGAGATATTGTAACTTAGAGTTTCTATGATGAATATGGGGTCTTATGAAAAATCATTAGACAATGAGTTACGCATGCATTTATCTTAAAGAATTGAAATTGCACTTAGATCACATTATATCATACTTGTAGAAAAATCCTTTTTGTTTCCAATGCCGTTGCGCAAAATGAGGGTAATCTGACTGAAGAGTGAAAATTAGTTTGACGGTTATGACATAGTTTCGCTTTTGCGTCCACCATGTTTGATTGAGGTGCGCTAATTTAAAAATACGAATGTGACAATAATAAAATAAACGATAATCATAGACAAGTAAGGGTATTAAAAATTAAATAAGGCAAGACTTAATTTTTTAATAAAGATCTAATTTAATTGTTTATTATTTTAATTATATTTATTGATAAAGTTATTTGAACTTTTTTTATTAATGTNGTACGATTTTTTTTTCATTAATTAGTATTTTTTTCTCCCTCTACTCACTCTTGCAGAATGCATTTTTGCCTTTTCGTTGCTTGACAATGACTAATTTTAATTTGTAGTAAGAAGTTTCTATCAGCAAACGATTATGTACACGCGTAAACAATAAGAGAGCAGAGCAGACTATATTAGTCTATTGACTATATATACCAAGTATACTTCGTAGCGTTGTGGAATATATATAACAGCCTTGTCAGTCATCTGCTGCAGTTGGTCATGTTAAATGAACAACAAATCTTGAATACATGTATATTTTGACAAGAGAGTTACCTTAACGTCCTTGTTAACAAATAAAAATTAAGTGAACAGATACTCAGCAAAAAAGCTTCAAAGTGTGACGGAGAATATTATACAAATCATCTCTGTTGGCTTGCATCGATTTACATAATGCATTTATATTAACAACAGACGCATCTTATATAGCTATTGGGACCGTATGACGCCAAGAAAGACTAGAAAAAGGCCGCCCAATTGCGTACATGTCAAAAACTATGAAAAAAGGTTGCTAAGCGGTAACTGTAGCATTCTTATACTTTCAAAATCATTTATACGGCAGAAAATTGATGGTTTACAGAGATCATGAACCATTCTCTTGGATGGAGTCTACCAAAATCCTATTCTATTAGTAGGATACGTAGATGGGGAGCAGGACTTTAAGGTTATAGCTATATTCGTAAATACAAATCTGGTAGACTAAATACTAATGCAGACGCCTTACCGAGTAATCTAATAAAATTAAACAAAGACTGAAGCAACAAATATAATTCTTTGGAACAAGAAATATTATCAAAAGCTTGTTTGTTACATATAAAATCTCAACGATCTAAAACTTTAATAGCTTGCCCAAGTATGTTAAACCCAAACAATCTCATTCTGATACAATTGAAAGCACACAATCAGCATCTAGAGTAAGAAAAAATGAACCTAGATATACACTCTTAAAAGTACCTCTGGATATGAAAGGTGAACAAGGTAAATTGAATGCACCTACAGCAGCCAAAAGATTAAAAGTGAGACGAACAAAAGGAATACCAACAGCTCAAATGAAAAAAATACCGTCCAATTCAGACACCGCGTCTACTTCACAGATAAATGACCCACAATCCAACGCACCAATACTATTACAAGAACGATCATGTATGCCAAGTGTAACAAATGCACTAACAGAAGAGACCTATCAGAATATAATGGAAAACTCAAGTGATAATAATTTGAAAATACGTAAAATCGAAAGAATAATAAAAAAATTTAGAAATTTCACCAAGACAAACTATTATTCTAATAAAACTCTGTAAGCCCCGAACTAATTACTTGAATTTCAAATCTTTTATGTTTCAACTAGACGAAGACTACTTATCCTAACGAAAAAACTTTAAATTTAACTACAATAGAAGCAAAATTTTAATCTACTTTTCGATGATCCATACAAGATCGAGTAAACTGTACAAACATAAGTAAAGAGCAGTTATTCGATTCAAGAATTCATACTTACATTAATAGAGATTGTGACAGAGAAAGATTTATTCAAGTTGAAATCAAAACTCATTATGGTGGGATAGTTATAATAAGGAAAAGAAAATACCAAATAATAACATTCTGGGAAAAATACAATCTTAACCTACATCCCCTTTTATACAATATGACGGCAGCTTTTTCAAACAAAAATAACTAAATTCACTTTCATCAGTATCTCGAAATACAATCTCTTCTACAATAGTAAATGAATTAATTGATAAAACATTTAATAAATTTATTGCAAACGGAAATCCCATAAAAGCAAAATCTCCAACTAAACCACACAAAAATGATTCTACCAAAAACAAATGACAAAAATTTAATAATGGACTGTAAAGAAGAAGTTTCTCACCTATTGAACAAAAAAGTAGTGAGAAAAGAGACAACAACCTATCTGAATCGGAAGAAATATAAAATAAAACTGATTACCATATCAAGAAAACATCCAATCAAAACATCATGCTGCAAGTAAACCGAACAGCAACATTAGATCCAATCCAGCAGAATTGGAGCTTGGCTCGTAGCAAAAGGTAAGAAAAACATAAGCCCTGCTGAAAATACATTTCATCCAATTTATACAGCAACTCAACTTATATTTTCAAGTACTCTCAAAAATTTAACTTACACAAAAGATAATTACATCCATTTTATTTTAGAAACTGAAGATTTAAATCAATAAACAAAGAACTACTATCAGACATAGGAGTTATATTGAAAGAAAAACTATTAGATATTTAATTAAAATTAAAAGACGTTATAACAACAAAAAACTGAAACTGCTACATATTTTTATCATTTATAAATAAAAATTTTACTGACGAAATTACACAATGCGTTGTAGGAACATGCTTCAAAAATCTTGCAAATGCTGTATTAGTGAAGGAAGTAAACACTGCTATTTTTAGAAAAGGTGAGCTCGCCAAAAATCTTTCTAGAGAACAAATGCCATTAATTTTATACGCAGAACTAGATTACCTTCTCTTTACAGTAAAAATTTGTTTTGCTGCATGCTCTTATCGAACCCTAGAATACAGAAACGAGAAATCAGTTGAATGTCATACTAGCTCATACAGAGGTAACAAAGGAGTAGTCAAAACTTATAAACGAATAAAAGACAAATTTTATTGGAAAGGAGTGCGTAACGATACTGCTAAATACAAACTAAAATATTAAATTTGCCAGGAATAAAAAACTAGTCCACACAAAGACCAGAGAATCTGTGGTAAATCTAGACACATCATAAAAAGTATTTTGCAAAGTCGCTATAGATACAGTAGGCTCTTTTTCACGAAGTACATCTTAAAATAAGCATATTCTAATAATACAATGAAGACTTAAAAAATTTTTTATAGTAGCTCCTGTTTCTAATATACAGGCAATGACTCTTGCCAATGCATTATGAAGATATTTTATGTCAACTTTCGATATTCCTAGAATTATTACCAGTGACAGATAAAAAAGTTACATTAAGCAAGTATTGAAAGAAGTATCAAAAATTTATGGATTCCGTTTAGCTCTCACTAGTGCATATTATCCACACTCAAATAGTTTGTTACAGAGGAGCCATGCTGTGTTAACCAATTTTTTGAAAACTAACGATAAAATCAAAAATGACTAGAATAATATGATTCCCTTTGCAGTGCATAATTATAAGACTTCAGCTCATTTCTTAACAGGTTTTACACCTTTCCAACTTATCTTTGATAGACAAGCACGTTCCTTAAATGTACTTCCAGACAAATTTCACCTGGAAACATACAGCTCATGTATTAGTAACTTTGCTCGCTATTTACGTCCAATTCAAGAGATAGCTCGTGATAGACTCAAGATACCAAAGTAAAATATAAAATATCATTATGACAATACGTCAAAGCCAGAAAATTTAGAGACTTTAATGACATCATATGTGCTCAAAAAATTCAGAATCGGTAAATTAGACTTAATTTTTAATGGAATGTGCAAAATTCAAGAAATACATAGTAATAATAACTTTATATTCAAGGAAAAAAACGGGAGAGTAATAAAAAAACATTTTGAAAAAGTAAGAACCAGCCGCCTATGATAAGAAAGAGAAAAAAAATTTAAATATAATAATTATGTTGATGCAGATTGATCCGATCAATATGTTAACTTACAACATTGCCCTTTTTTTTCCAACGCTAAGACTTATTATCATAAAGGGTGAGGAAAAGATACCTATAAAATCTAACGACAACATGCTTCTAGTAAATAATTTAGATATATATAGTAAGACACTGATGAAGTCAGATAAATTCGTACCAAATGGTACGTTACTATTCCGTTTGATTTTTGTGGTATTCAACAGCAAACTAAACTATACCATGAACAACTAGATACTGTGTTCAAACAATGTATAAGAGTACTTAAAAATTAAGAATGCAAAAGCTTAATACCTAGATACACGTTAAATAATATGATTTGTTTCACAAAAGCAACGAACAAAGATTAAAATTTTTTTTGCACCAAAAATACAAATACATAGTAAACAAACAAACTTAAATAATATAGAAAAAGTTATTCCTAGCTACACGATAACGAGACGAGCACTACTAGAATTTGTGAGGTAGATTTCAAAAATGTTATTTGGATCTACAACTGCAGATTATCGAGATAAAACAAATACGGATATTACTTTATACAAATACGGATCTTTACAACTATACATAAACAATATCATATTTAGAAGAAATACACTCATTTTGTATGCTTCAATCTCGAACAAATATGTATAAAATTAGAAAAAAAATGGTAGACATAATAAAAAAAATATAAAAATATTGGAAAATTTTGCTGATGAAGTATGTCCAATAGATGATAATAATAGACAAATTCAGTACAAAATAGATGTATAAGCCTCATAAGATTTTTTTTTGTACCCTCTTTGGCCATTTTTGTTATTATTTATTTTTTATTCAGTCCATTCAAAAATATCAATGAGGCTTTATTTTTTTTAAAGCTATTTTTCTGTTTTCATCAAATTTAAGATTCCTTAGGCTCGCACACTCTTAAATAACTTCGTTATCAGAAACATTCAATGCAGTGACTTATTTTTTAAGAAGATGAATATTATGTACATCATCATAAGGAAACTCAATTTTTTCTTGTGGTAAATATTTTTAAACTAAATTGTCTTGGAATACGAAATTTTTTAGTTTTCATTTTTGGAATTTTTTTTTTCAATAATCTTAGCGTGTCAGTATACCCATCTACTAACTGCAAAAAATTTTCATACAATTCAAATTCATGAGCGAGGCTTTTAACTTTTACTGCATTTAAACTATAATAAAAAGAAAAAATTACAATTAGCTTCACATTAATTTCAGTCAAAATTTGAAATTGTTTAATTACCTTGTTACACTGTGACAAATTATATTTATGTTACATGTCTCATCTACAGTATGATTTTTTACTTTATCAAGATAATTAAGACATGCTTTAATTGCTGCCTCTTTTAAAATAGTTTTTAGTTTATTTTCCCGTAAAAATAACTCCCCCTTCTTAACCATCAATCCAGTTTTTTCGGTAGCTTTTGGTTTAATCGGTAATGTTGGAATCGAATAAACGTTAAATATTATTTCGACATCTAAGGCTGAAATCTATAGCAAAGAAAAATGATAAAAGTACGTTAAGTTTATTAATTTATTTGTAGTTATATGAATTTTATAATTAAAAATACATGTACTTGGATTATTTAGTCAGACGCACTAAGGCCTGTTGTTTTGACATAAAAAAGAACAATTTTAAAATTTTGTATTTTATTCTCGGATAAATTGCTAAATGATGGCTCGAGTTTGTGAATGAAAATGTCGAAGGTGCTAGTAAGGCCAATATAACTTTCATAAGTCAGTCCTTCCCTTCGTTGACCAATACTATTTTTTGATGGTTTTTTTTTTTTAAATCTTTGTCTAATTTTACCATTTCGACTTTCCACAAACAGTCTTTTTTTAATAACTTTTTCTTTCTTTATTTTTCGAAATTTTCGACTTTTGTGAGTTAGATTTACACCTATTTTTAAAAAAATCTCATCAATATATACATGTCCCTAATTTTTTGACACACTGCAGTGGCAACACAGAAATTAAAAAATTCAGATTCTAAATAGTGCTTCGATTTCGAATATTTACTTGCTCTTATATTATTGAAATTTTCATTTACTTGTGTGGAAGCAGCAGGTGCTATTTTATCTACATTATTTTCATATTGACTGATCAAGTCTTGCAAAGATATTCTAAGGGACTTGCCTTCTAGTGGTTTTTTACCTAGGAGCTTTTTACATACATATATTTCCTCATTACTGTAAGATGAACATTACGAGTGGTCACTAAAAGCATGTGGCACGATTGACTGTAAATGATTTGCAAGATCATGGGGCTTATTTTTATAATCGGCTGAAGCGTTGTTTAGACTATTGGAAAAATACTTTATCAGAGGTTTTTGCAAGGACATTGTATTCTACATCGAGTTTGAAAAAGCCTTGACAGAGTGATTTTTATGAGCTCACAACTTAACACTGTGGGCTGATACTACTCTCAAACTAACAATAGTTGCTGAATCATTATTCATGATAAGTCTTGCTTTAAAGACTTGATGTTGAGAAAACAATGGATTTTTTATGAATAGCTCTACGGCTATATCAGCTTCCATACCTTTAGAAAATCCATCGCAATTCTGTATACAGTCATAGTCATTTTTTTTATGTCCCATATAGCACTGGTGATAACTTTTTGCTCTAACTGCATTTGAAACTATTTTCTTCAAATAGTGACCTATTAAAATGCCATGACCTAACCGACTATTATAAGATCTTCATTAAAAAAAAAAGTTCATTAGCGAAATTAAAAATAATAAAAAAAAAATTAAGAAAAAATTTTATAAGCAATAAGAAAAAACAAATTTCAAAATAATTAACATAAGTTTAAGTAATAGCTTAGAAAATCATCGTTCTCAATTCTTCATTTCTGTAAACCTTATCCGTTCTTAAAATTTACTTACTCATCGGTGACAACGTCGTTCACAACTTTCGTTAAACTTTTTTTTTCCTCCAACGACTTACTGCAACTTTAAACCGCAACACTTTTTACTTTTTTCTAACCATTCTTTTATACCTTTTTGATAAATCGGATGACAGTGGAGAAATGTTTAAAGTTGACAACATTACATTAAACTGACTTTCTCCAATGCCCGAATCAATCATACCTAATAAATACTAGAAGAAGCTGTATATTTTATCAAAACAATTTTAATCAAAGTATATTTTATCAAAAAAATTATATAAATAACTCACCCAAAGGAGCTTTTGCACTAACTGATGCAATTTGTTTTTTCTCGCCAAAAATTAAATTAATCAGCACCTTATTTTTAAATGGACATTAACAACATTTGACGGTATAAGCATTGCCTAGTCCTCGTTGCAGAGTGTTAGTCGCAAGATCAAGTAAAATAGGAACTTTACAGTTGCTGCACCACATTTATTTGAAAAAAAAAAAAAAACAGTTTCAATTATTTCTCTTTCTGGATTACTGGAGCTTACGCTTGCACCAGTACATTAGAAATAACAAAATTGTATTTATCATACGTGTTTACTTACTTCATTTAACCTCTTAAACGCTTTTTTTTTAGAATGCAGGTACGATTTTTTTTTCATTAATTAGTATTTTTTTCTCCCTCTACTCACTCTTGCAGAATGCATTTTTGCCTTTTCGTTGCTTGACAATGACTAATTTTAATTTGTAGTAAGAAGTTTCTATCAGCAAACGATTATGTACACGCGTAAACAATAAGAGAGCAGAGCAGACTATATTAGTCTATTGACTATATATACCAAGTATACTTCGTAGCGTTGTGGAATATATATAACAGCCTTGTCAGTCATCTGCTGCAGTTGGTCATGTTAAATGAACAACAAATCTTGAATACATGTATATTTTGACAAGAGAGTTACCTTAACGTCCTTGTTAACAAATAAAAATTAAGTGAACAGATACTCAGCAAAAAAGCTTCAAAGTGTGACGGAGAATATTATACAAATCATCTCTGTTGGCTTGCATCGATTTACATAATGCATTTATATTAACAACAGACGCATCTTATATAGCTATTGGGACCGTATGACGCCAAGAAAGACTAGAAAAAGGCCGCCCAATTGCGTACATGTCAAAAACTATGAAAAAAGGTTGCTAAGCGGTAACTGTAGCATTCTTATACTTTCAAAATCATTTATACGGCAGAAAATTGATGGTTTACAGAGATCATGAACCATTCTCTTGGATGGAGTCTACCAAAATCCTATTCTATTAGTAGGATACGTAGATGGGGAGCAGGACTTTAAGGTTATAGCTATATTCGTAAATACAAATCTGGTAGACTAAATACTAATGCAGACGCCTTACCGAGTAATCTAATAAAATTAAACAAAGACTGAAGCAACAAATATAATTCTTTGGAACAAGAAATATTATCAAAAGCTTGTTTGTTACATATAAAATCTCAACGATCTAAAACTTTAATAGCTTGCCCAAGTATGTTAAACCCAAACAATCTCATTCTGATACAATTGAAAGCACACAATCAGCATCTAGAGTAAGAAAAAATGAACCTAGATATACACTCTTAAAAGTACCTCTGGATATGAAAGGTGAACAAGGTAAATTGAATGCACCTACAGCAGCCAAAAGATTAAAAGTGAGACGAACAAAAGGAATACCAACAGCTCAAATGAAAAAAATACCGTCCAATTCAGACACCGCGTCTACTTCACAGATAAATGACCCACAATCCAACGCACCAATACTATTACAAGAACGATCATGTATGCCAAGTGTAACAAATGCACTAACAGAAGAGACCTATCAGAATATAATGGAAAACTCAAGTGATAATAATTTGAAAATACGTAAAATCGAAAGAATAATAAAAAAATTTAGAAATTTCACCAAGACAAACTATTATTCTAATAAAACTCTGTAAGCCCCGAACTAATTACTTGAATTTCAAATCTTTTATGTTTCAACTAGACGAAGACTACTTATCCTAACGAAAAAACTTTAAATTTAACTACAATAGAAGCAAAATTTTAATCTACTTTTCGATGATCCATACAAGATCGAGTAAACTGTACAAACATAAGTAAAGAGCAGTTATTCGATTCAAGAATTCATACTTACATTAATAGAGATTGTGACAGAGAAAGATTTATTCAAGTTGAAATCAAAACTCATTATGGTGGGATAGTTATAATAAGGAAAAGAAAATACCAAATAATAACATTCTGGGAAAAATACAATCTTAACCTACATCCCCTTTTATACAATATGACGGCAGCTTTTTCAAACAAAAATAACTAAATTCACTTTCATCAGTATCTCGAAATACAATCTCTTCTACAATAGTAAATGAATTAATTGATAAAACATTTAATAAATTTATTGCAAACGGAAATCCCATAAAAGCAAAATCTCCAACTAAACCACACAAAAATGATTCTACCAAAAACAAATGACAAAAATTTAATAATGGACTGTAAAGAAGAAGTTTCTCACCTATTGAACAAAAAAGTAGTGAGAAAAGAGACAACAACCTATCTGAATCGGAAGAAATATAAAATAAAACTGATTACCATATCAAGAAAACATCCAATCAAAACATCATGCTGCAAGTAAACCGAACAGCAACATTAGATCCAATCCAGCAGAATTGGAGCTTGGCTCGTAGCAAAAGGTAAGAAAAACATAAGCCCTGCTGAAAATACATTTCATCCAATTTATACAGCAACTCAACTTATATTTTCAAGTACTCTCAAAAATTTAACTTACACAAAAGATAATTACATCCATTTTATTTTAGAAACTGAAGATTTAAATCAATAAACAAAGAACTACTATCAGACATAGGAGTTATATTGAAAGAAAAACTATTAGATATTTAATTAAAATTAAAAGACGTTATAACAACAAAAAACTGAAACTGCTACATATTTTTATCATTTATAAATAAAAATTTTACTGACGAAATTACACAATGCGTTGTAGGAACATGCTTCAAAAATCTTGCAAATGCTGTATTAGTGAAGGAAGTAAACACTGCTATTTTTAGAAAAGGTGAGCTCGCCAAAAATCTTTCTAGAGAACAAATGCCATTAATTTTATACGCAGAACTAGATTACCTTCTCTTTACAGTAAAAATTTGTTTTGCTGCATGCTCTTATCGAACCCTAGAATACAGAAACGAGAAATCAGTTGAATGTCATACTAGCTCATACAGAGGTAACAAAGGAGTAGTCAAAACTTATAAACGAATAAAAGACAAATTTTATTGGAAAGGAGTGCGTAACGATACTGCTAAATACAAACTAAAATATTAAATTTGCCAGGAATAAAAAACTAGTCCACACAAAGACCAGAGAATCTGTGGTAAATCTAGACACATCATAAAAAGTATTTTGCAAAGTCGCTATAGATACAGTAGGCTCTTTTTCACGAAGTACATCTTAAAATAAGCATATTCTAATAATACAATGAAGACTTAAAAAATTTTTTATAGTAGCTCCTGTTTCTAATATACAGGCAATGACTCTTGCCAATGCATTATGAAGATATTTTATGTCAACTTTCGATATTCCTAGAATTATTACCAGTGACAGATAAAAAAGTTACATTAAGCAAGTATTGAAAGAAGTATCAAAAATTTATGGATTCCGTTTAGCTCTCACTAGTGCATATTATCCACACTCAAATAGTTTGTTACAGAGGAGCCATGCTGTGTTAACCAATTTTTTGAAAACTAACGATAAAATCAAAAATGACTAGAATAATATGATTCCCTTTGCAGTGCATAATTATAAGACTTCAGCTCATTTCTTAACAGGTTTTACACCTTTCCAACTTATCTTTGATAGACAAGCACGTTCCTTAAATGTACTTCCAGACAAATTTCACCTGGAAACATACAGCTCATGTATTAGTAACTTTGCTCGCTATTTACGTCCAATTCAAGAGATAGCTCGTGATAGACTCAAGATACCAAAGTAAAATATAAAATATCATTATGACAATACGTCAAAGCCAGAAAATTTAGAGACTTTAATGACATCATATGTGCTCAAAAAATTCAGAATCGGTAAATTAGACTTAATTTTTAATGGAATGTGCAAAATTCAAGAAATACATAGTAATAATAACTTTATATTCAAGGAAAAAAACGGGAGAGTAATAAAAAAACATTTTGAAAAAGTAAGAACCAGCCGCCTATGATAAGAAAGAGAAAAAAAATTTAAATATAATAATTATGTTGATGCAGATTGATCCGATCAATATGTTAACTTACAACATTGCCCTTTTTTTTCCAACGCTAAGACTTATTATCATAAAGGGTGAGGAAAAGATACCTATAAAATCTAACGACAACATGCTTCTAGTAAATAATTTAGATATATATAGTAAGACACTGATGAAGTCAGATAAATTCGTACCAAATGGTACGTTACTATTCCGTTTGATTTTTGTGGTATTCAACAGCAAACTAAACTATACCATGAACAACTAGATACTGTGTTCAAACAATGTATAAGAGTACTTAAAAATTAAGAATGCAAAAGCTTAATACCTAGATACACGTTAAATAATATGATTTGTTTCACAAAAGCAACGAACAAAGATTAAAATTTTTTTTGCACCAAAAATACAAATACATAGTAAACAAACAAACTTAAATAATATAGAAAAAGTTATTCCTAGCTACACGATAACGAGACGAGCACTACTAGAATTTGTGAGGTAGATTTCAAAAATGTTATTTGGATCTACAACTGCAGATTATCGAGATAAAACAAATACGGATATTACTTTATACAAATACGGATCTTTACAACTATACATAAACAATATCATATTTAGAAGAAATACACTCATTTTGTATGCTTCAATCTCGAACAAATATGTATAAAATTAGAAAAAAAATGGTAGACATAATAAAAAAAATATAAAAATATTGGAAAATTTTGCTGATGAAGTATGTCCAATAGATGATAATAATAGACAAATTCAGTACAAAATAGATGTATAAGACGGGACTAACTCTTTAAAAAAATCCCAATTTCTTATACTAAATTCTCACAAAACACGTATCAGTGTAGTAGAAGAAACGTCATAAGGACACCTACATCCGCTAAAGATACAAAACGAACAACTGTCCAATATTTGTGATTAAATAAATTCATACAAAAAAGACCATACGCTACATTGAAAAGATTTAACTGTAAAAATTTGATGCCTGCATGCGCTGTACAAAACAAACGCAGCAGTAATAAAAGGTAGATTAGCAGTTGAAGTTAGTTTCCTGTTGATAGGTAAAAAGCAATTTAGTAATTATGCCATGCACTCGATTCCAGTTCCCAAAAGTTTACACCCATATTTAAAGGGATATATCAGCATTGAGCCCCAACATACTAACCTGATGGTAAGCAATAATTTTCAAAACTATTTTCAAAACATATACCTATTTTTGAAGATAATATAGATAACTCTAGGAATTCTCATCACTTAGAAGCCCATGAACAAAAACATTTGAAACTTGTCAAATACCATCATATAAATCAACAAAAACTGATTGGATAAAACTTAAAACCACCGAAAAATGATTGTACTCTGCACATAATACTACCACAGTTAAAATATTATTTATAAATGATCCTTTAACTACAAAATCAACTAAAATTTAACTAGAAGGTACCGGCATACTAATGATTAACTGTGACTGTATTGATCATGATCCCTGTATGAAGTAACAATACTGGAATTCATAGAGACTTACTACTATGAATCATAGCTTTTCTACAGTCAAGCAAATTTTTTAAATTCTCCTAATAATAAAACAATTGAAATCGGCAACAATAACTTCACTTTTGACCTACATGAGAAAGAAAAAATCGAAATACGGAAATGGGCAGAATTAAATGACACTATGGTGATACTTAATAAAGAAAGAACCTTAAAAGAAATCGTAGTAAAAAAAAAAAAAAACAAAAAAAAAATGAACTATCAGAATACAGCAATATTTCTTCGAAACCTAATAGTAAACTCAGTTGTTACAATAGTCACTGCTTTAGTTTATTAAGATGCATTTCAAAATTAAAAAAGGGATTCAGTTAATTACTACAATTTGTTTATAGAGCTCAATCAAGGAGATCAAATGAGCCTCAAATTATTATAACACAACACAATACTTCAAATAAGTACGAAAAATTGAAAAAAATCCAGCAGCACTAATTCCCAATAGTACAACAGATAATTACTTGCTGGTAAAAGGTCACTAATAATTCATCAAATAACTGACCAAAAACAGTGTACATACACCCTTGGGAAGAGTGATGTCCCAATTTTTATGTATACATCAATTTTCATAAGAAAACACAAACCTTACTCACATATTCAGTGATTATATATGTGACTATCGTAGAATTTAATTTCTGGAACAACTTTTAATGTTTGATCCTTAGACAAGAAAGCTACAACGAAATCAGCAATAAAAACTTAATCGCATCGCTCGTCTCCTCTTCTTTTACCTTGTCTCTGGTAGTGCATGAACCACAATCCTACATTACGAGAAAACCTTATCACCCCAATATTTGTTGCACGTCACTGAAAAAAATTCTAACTACACCATTAATTTAATACATCAATCATTTAACTAACAAAGTTTTAAAAAAAGTTTGTATAAAAATAATGCAACATAATAAGCACCTAATGCACTCATTTCTATTAAGTAACTTAATAACCACACTGCTTTACGATGGAAGCAGAAATGTGAATTGATAAATTCATAGTTTTTTCAACAAAAAAAAAAAAAAAAGAGAATTTACATCTAAAACGATATTGTAATAATTTGTCTCATCAACTTCTGTTAATTCTTGATCCATCTGTAGTTGCCGAATCTAAGAAGGGGGGTGTTACGTGCTGAGTTGATACAGACGAATCCTATTATAAACAATTATGCAATTTAGCCGTTTAATTCATACAAGACAAATTGTGTATATACAGCAAGCTCATATGACAAGGGTTCGGCAGGAAAAATTTGTAGCTCCCTTATAACTTATGGTCAAGTCAAAATGGGCTTAGAGTTTTGCTGCCAATTGTAAGGCACACATGCAGGCCACTTCTCCAGTGTCCAGCTCTTATCTCGTCAGAACGAGGAAAAGAAGTTTTTGGTGTTACTCATCTCTTTCTGTCTTTCGTCACATGGGTAGAAATTATTACGTTCGTGAAGTATCTTTGTTTGATTAATTAATTAGATTCGACACTATTGCGTTGATAATTATGTTGGCGAATAAAATCAGGAATAATTTGATCAGTAAAAATTGGCATATCCAGGAAAACATCACCGGAGGGTATGTGACGGTTCTGGCTCCATTCATTGATGTTATTGCTCCTCTTTATTGCTAATATATTGGACGCACCATTTTTCAGGTGTGAAGTATCATCGAGGAGCGTGGACCATTTTTGCATAAAATAACTGAATTGCGCAACATGCGGCTGCTTTGTTCAGTTATTTCTGGTCGTACTTAAATGGGGCGTTGCGCACGGTCTTGTGTTTGAACTACTGATAACTTTTCTAGCGTCTTATAAAACGTAATTCAAACTTTCTTTAAGTTACACTGTCAACTTAGGTTTAATCTTAAGCAGCTTTTGTTATTGTGGTACAAAACTTAATGTCCTTTTGTTAAAAAGTCTATTATAATTATTCGTAAATCTTAAGGGAAAAAGTTTAAGAATGTTGTTCTACATGTTAGGAGACTTTTGCCTTCTTATAGCCAATTTAAGATCGCATAATCAAGATGCAAAAATAGAATTGGAATATTCATTCGGATAGCAAGATAAAATAATGTGTGTTAACAATAAATTGTTTTTAAAGGAAGTTTTGGTGAAGCACTATTTCTGTCCCACTATTTTCATTAAGATAAAGAAATTTTTGTTTTACAGATATTCAAATAACTTTTTTTATGACTATATAGGTCATATAAAGACAAGCATAATTAGGGTTAGAAAAATAGCATAAAAAACCTTAAGGGGAAGGTAGCTTCAATCGGGTTGGTGGCCTAAAGTGGGTAAGCACTTGTGTGCCAGTGCATGAAACGTTAAGCGTAAGGTGTGGGTATGTCGAGGTTACCCAAGAACCCTCAAGTTTCACTCAGTTTCAATCGAGCCGTAACACATAAGTGCATAGTAATTACATACAATTCTTAAAAAATTAATAATTTGATAAAAGAAATAAAGGTATGTATTTTTTGATGAGTCAAAAATGATTACACTTATCGTGTTGTTGATAGCTTTTTAATAATTGGAGCCTATCAAAGCTTAAGTAAGGCTAGAGATTTAACGTTTTATTGGAAAATTAAAAAAAAAAATCAATAATCAATTAAAAGCGTGTGCTCAGGTAAAGCAAATAGGTCGTTATGAGTTGCTTAGCAGGTATCCCATTTGTACTGATAGCATTTTATCCTGCTCTTTGTCCTGATGCAATAAACACACTTACTTTTGGGGTTCTTCTATGTAGTTATATGATAGTATTAAAAATGAATTGTCTTCCAAGAACCTTTTTACGTCCTAATAAAAATGTTCAACATTTTTTTCTAAGACTAACTTAGTATTAATAAAAACTAGTAGTTTCTTGACTTGTACTTTTAAATAGATTATTAGTATGGGTAAGATTGATCCATTTACGCTCTCTGTGGTGTTAAGACATCCGTATAATAACTTGCAAGTCTAAAAATAACTTTCTTTGATACAATAAAAAGTTTACTTTTATTATTACAGATTCATCAAAAAACTTTGTTTAACTTTTTTCTGAAAGATGAAGTAGGATAAGAGGTAGTAGTATTATACAGTCAACTTGTTAAAAATACTATCAACAAACAGTAAAAGTGCAGTGTAGGAAATGAAGAATCGCGTGAAGAGCCATGGGGGTCGATGAACGGGCAAGAAAGATCCTGTGGGGTAGTAATAGAATGGTAAGCTGAGGTAATGGGGGGCTTGAGCCAATAGTTATCAAGTGCAATAATTAAAAAATAAGACAAATTTTTCCTTAACTTGTAAAAACTATGAGGGTCCATCGGGGCTGTGAGGAGACTTTGGAGGCAGTATTTGAAAAAAGTGGGGTTAAGTGGAATTTCTCACTCTTTAAAAAGTAGTATGATATTACGCAAGACATAAGATTTAATTCCTCTCAGATCAGCTCAACACATATTTCAGAATTTTAGATTAACATTTTTTCCTAAGTATAAACTTCCGTTTGTTCTCACTTTTTTAGTTGAAAAAGTTTTTCAATAATTACAGGATATTTCTCTAAGTTTTTATTAGGTTGACTTAGACTCATACAAAAAATTATCTTCATTCAATGCACAGTTCTTAATAATACATAAAAAATAAAGCCAATGGACAGTAACTACTTCGGTACCCAAGTACAAAATTATATGCCTATAAAATAATATAGCAGATGATATAATCATGATTATAAATATATCTTCCATAAAACGATTTTGTGAATGAAGTTCGTGCAATTCTCATTGATATATATATATATATATAT
>NW_019379766.1:94387-135101 GCF_000648655.2 Copidosoma floridanum | reverse complement strand
TTTTTTGACGGCGGTTCAACCTAGTTCCGCCACCCATTAGCCCACGTTACGTATACACTTTTCTTCGGTAATCGCGTTATCAACTTTGTTGGCTTGTCGATATTATCGAGCTTTTCGCCCGAAATACTACAGGTTATAGTCAAAATTTTGTTAATTAATTAGACAATTATTAAATACAAAATGCTCTTTCGTCGCCAATATGTTGTATTTATTCGAAACAAGGAGTACCTCCGTAGTGATAGGTTACATATAGAAAAAAAATTTTTTTTTTTTTTTTAACGTTTGCAATGAAATGTTATTATTTACCTCTTCCCTTGCTCCGCTTTAAGTAAGCGTCATCTTCGTAGACATCGCGCGTCAAGCCAAAGTCCGATATCTTACAAACTTTTCCCGTTGCCAGCAAGACGTTTCTCGCAGCCAAATCTCGATGAACCAACTGATACATGCGCACCCAAATACATGGCATTACTCTGACGTAAAATTACATTTTTTCATTTCCGGTTCAAGTGAAAAACAAAAAAAAAAGTTTCACCTTTATTTCCGCCAGGTAAGCCATTCCCTTACTAATTTGCCAGGCGAACGAAATTATGTCCCTCGGGGTTATCGTGCAATTGACCGTCTGGTTGACGTGATGATCCAATGACTTGTTTGGCGAAGAAGCCAAAAGAGAAGTCGATCCCGGCACTCGCTCTTCGTCCCCCAAATGACGACTTCTTCGCAAATAATTCCTGTAATCGATCACATCATTTTTTTTTTTTCTCCTCTTCTTCCTCTTTTCCTTCATCTCCCTCGATGAACTTGTACATAAGCCCCTCAAATCTCTTCATCGTACGTATCGTTTTAAATCTAACTTTACGTATCGATGGAAAATAACAAAATGTACCCATCCCTACGCAAAATTAATTGCTAAAAAGAAAGGAAATAGCAGCAGATGTACTTTCTGCACATCCTCCGCTGTACACGGGAAGTATTTAATTATACGTGGACGCGAAAAATTTCATCCCCTCCTGGCTTCTTATTAACGCGCATTCCAGCCCCTACGACTAATGTAAGTCGAAAAGGAATGCCCGCGAGAGATAGAGAGTGCGTTTCTGGAAGTCGAGGGAATAAACGGTCTAAAAGACAGAGCCAAGCTTCGCGACGAGCATTTGCATGCATAGTGGGAGGGAGTCCTGCGGTGTGTGTGTGTGTTTTGTCGGGTTCGCCCTGTCCACCGGCATTCTTCACTTGGTTTTTATTAAACGCTGATGCGTATGAGCGAGGGGGTATTGTTTTTTACGGGCTCCGAGTTTTCTCACTTAAAAGTTTTCCCAGCGTTAATTCACGAGGTGCGCGATAATCGGGAGGTTTTTCACGAAACGAATTTTTGAAAAAACACGGTTTATATCAAGTTTCGAAGTGACCGTCAGTTGATTGTCCTTTGCTGTATGTTATGCTGTGGAGGGACTAGATTTTTTTTTTTTTTTTTGCTTATAAAATTAATATTGTTATTACGATGACCACCAAACAAATTTCACCAATAAACTAATACATTGATGACCATGTAGAGCTTCAAAAATTGTCGAAGGGACTGTATGAATAATTTTTAAAAACATGAAAAATCTCAACTTCCGAAGCACTTTTGTGTACTGTTTATAAGTTTAAATAAAAAAATTGCAATTTGGCATGTTACCTCATGGGAAATCACGTAAAATTGCATTTATGTTAACCGTAGAAATTTCTAAATTTTGTTTTGTACAGAAGATTACTTACAAATAAATTTGTTAAATTTTTTAATATATCTGCAACTGTTTGCTTTGCATTACATAACCAAAAATAGAAGTAAGGTATGCATAAATTTGTGTATGTAAATACGTGTACATAAAAAAAATAATTGCCAGCGTTACTGCATCTATTTGCACTTCTCTTACCTTTCCAAACTTTTTCCATACTAACTTGACGTGATGAACGTCCCAAAGCCAACAAAATTCATCTTAGTAGAGAGTTATTTCTTGTAAAAGTAAAAAATTCATGATACGTGGATAAATATTCAGTGATACATAAGAAAGCTGAAACGAACTAAAAAAATATATTTATGAAATTAATGTGTAATTATTAATGTATCTTTTTATTCAATTCAATCATTCAACGAATGGTTGATAAAAATGTACTTTTGAAATAAGTTACAAACAGCACTAAGGGAAAGTACGCAGTAGTTGGACACTTTTAACAGTCGAAAGTTACTTTGCTGATTTATAAAAAACTACCAAATAATGATGTTCAAAAAAACATTGTACTAGTTATTTCATATTTTTTTTATTTATTAGAAAAAAATTAAAAATATCAGCTTAATAAACAAAGAAAAAATTAATATCAGAGAAAAATCATCAAGTTCCAGTATCTGGATACCAGTGTCTAGGTACTGGGACCAACATGAGACTTAAGACCAGTAGTTGGAAAAATTAGGGTAGACCTAATTTCAAAATGCTTTCTTACATCTCTCAACTACTCAATGATTATAACCTTTTTACTACGTGGTATAGTTTCTGGTCATCATTCAACTTCATTTTAGTTTTTAACAATAATATTTACATATTATATTCAGTAATAGTCAATAATTTTAACTGTTTCTTACTGTCCAAGTACCAGGTATAGGAAAAATCTTATGTTATCGCTTCGAAGCTATTCTTGGACAGAGTTATTTAAATTTTTCGATGTGTATAATTCTGATAAACATCAATAAAAAATTTAATAATACATATTTTGCAACGTAATTTTAGTTAGAAAATACCTTGAACGTTCTATACCCAGCTATAAATTATAATTTTTACTGGTTTTTCGTGTTCTAATACTGAGTACTGAGTATAGGAACACTTCTATTTAAAACATATTTTTTTACTTAAAAACGAAATAGAGTTTTCAAAAATATTTTTTCCATCAGGCATTACTATGCATTAACAGATTTTACACAAATTTGTCTTTCCTATTCGAAAACGTCTTGTTTTTGAAAATGTTAATTGTATTAGACTGTCCATCTACTGATGCTATTTTTATTCCTGCCCAACTACTGAGCACTTTACCTTATCACAAAAAGTGATGAAATTTTCTACTTTGAGCACTCTTTTTTTTAAGTTGTAGTGTGTTGTAAAGGTACGGCAAGGGCAAAAAGAGAGTAAGATACAAAATCGACTTTTGTCACACAACTTTTTATAGTTACGTATTTAAAATTATCCGTTTACTCTCATGCGTCACACGCCTATTAAAGTGTAATTTGAAAAATTTTTTTTAAATGGTGCATTATTTTACTAGAGCACAAAATACAAACATGAACGTCCGAAGAGTGCTGTTGTTGTTTGTTGGTGTCTGAGACGCGTATAATGTTTCTCTTACCCAGAGGACAAGGTGATAATTCGTGCCAAGTTTATGACTTGGGTCCCAAAGCTTGCGAAAAACTTCTCTGCCCGTGGGCCTCAAGTGATTGCAAGGGCGCAAAGTGTGGTTTGAGGGTGCAAAGCGGCAGTTGCACTTTGTGCCCATGATAAAAAAATTTGAATAAAAATTAGCTTCTTTACTGCATTAAAAATTAACATAATAAAGAAACTCAACAAAAATTGCTTTGTTATTTTAACTCTCTACATTGTAATATAAATATGTTTGTAAGTCATGCAAGCCATACCCCTTTGAAGAATATTTCTGCAGCGTGTGTAAATTGTGTTGATGGTTTGCATAAAACCAATATTATTTTCTTCCAATTTTTCAATTTTTGTTTCCTTTATAATGCTTCTTTTAGATTGCTTTCAAGCACATGTGTACACACAAACACACCCACACACACACACACTCGCACACATGCACACACATCTACAAAGAGAGTGTTTGAGTGTTTAGAAGTTTATTACGCCTCGGGGAGGATCCCCATCTGGCCAAATTAAATTACAAAGGTTAAGCAAATTATAAACTAAAACTTAAAAACTAAGGTTAACAGCAGAATGTTCGCTTAAGATTAAGTACTGATGGTAACACTAAAACTAATTTATTTAAAGCAAAAAATAAAATTAAATAAAATAAAATAGCAGGCAGAGGTATGGCTGGGTGAATGCTTTTGATGGCTTAGGAAGGCAGTGAGGCTGAAAAGAAAGATGAAAGAAATAATGAAGGAAGTCTTGAACGCGATGAAATGGTTCGAATGGAGGGCAATGCAGGTTTAAATTGTGATGGCTAGAGAAGGCAACATGATCATTTTGTAGTGGCGAGAGAAAGGCTGGTGAGTGCAGATTGTGTGGGAAGTGAGTGTAAGATGAGGATGTTTATGGGATGAGAATGTCGCGTGACAGAGTTGGTGCAAAGTAACAGATTGCTTGGTATGACGTTTGGTGCGGTGCAAGTGGGAGTTAAAATGAAGAATGGCGCGTCACAAAGCGGGTGAATAACGCAGTGCTCAAGTTATCTTGTTATGAGGTGTATATGTGTAGTGGAGGGCTAGATACACCATCGGGTTTCCCATAGCATGGCTTTGAAGGTCTGGTAGGTGTAGTCGCCAAGGTTGATGGGTGCAAGTGAGTTTAAAAGGTCTAAGGCTTGAATGTAAAACGCATCATCACGAGCTCTGGTGCGGGAGGGTGGGACTATGAGGATGGGATGAAGGCGACGTAGGTTGCGTTGAGTTGAGGCTGTTTGAGATGCAGGGCGAAAACGATTTGCGAGATAGGCGGGACATTGATGGTGAATGACGTTGAAAGCCAGACACCCCAGATGGTACTCCCGTCTCCGTCGTGCCAAGAGCCAGCCCAACTGTAGTCTCCAAGGTGTGACGAGTGCGATCCTCGGTATCAAGCCCACTACAAAGCGGACATAGGCGTTAATAGCCTGTTGCATTTTTTAATTCCTAGTGGTGTCAAGGTTGAAGAATACAGATGAGGCATAGTCTAAATGGGGAAAGACGAGGGTCTCAACGAGTGACTTTCTGAGGCTACGTGACAGGGCATGTCTATGAAATCTGAGTGATCGCAGTGTTTGATGCACTCTCTGATTAATTCTGCTTATTTGAGGAGACCAGTGTAGTGTTGGCGTGAAGACGACCCCCAGATTCGTAGCCCTCTCCACAACGGGGATCTGTACACCATTTATGTGGATGGGGATGAGAGATGATAGGTCGAGACGAGTGATGTAGGCAAGGCTGCCCAGTATCATGGCCTTAGACTTTAGTGGGTTAAGTCGAAGGCCGTTTTGGTGGGCCCAAGATGCCACCGATTCAAGGTCGCGATTCAGGCGAGCAATGCCCTGATTTACGGAGGCGAATGAACAGTGGAGGTAAAGTTGGGTGTCATCGGCATAAATCATGTAGTTTGTGTGTGAAAGGGAGGCCGGAAGGTCGTTTATGTACGGTGAAAAAAAGGAGAGGGCCAAGGACACTGCCCTGGGGCACGCCCGCAGGAGCGGAGCACCAGCCAGAGACAGCGTCTCCATCTCCTCCCCCAATGGCCTGGTGATGGTTAAGGAGGTAACTATGGATTAAAGCTAAGACGCTGCTTTAGAGGTTGTAACTTCTAAGTTTATTTAAAAGCTTTAGGTGGGGAACTGTATCAAAGGCTTTTGAAAAATCAAGTAATACCAAAATCGTGATCTCCTGACGATTTATCGCCTCTCTTATATCTTCAGTCACGCCACGGAGGGCGGACTGAGTGCTATGTCCCCTCCTGAAGCCGGACTGACGAGTGTTTAATGCATTAATATCCGAGATGTGATCAGAAAGCTGTCGAAATAAGATGCGTTCGAAGGCCTCGGAGATTTCACAGAGGGAAGCTATGGGGAGGGTGTCGGAGGGTGAGATAAGTTGACGCGTCTTAGCTAGAGGGAGGAGTAGGGCCCTCTTCCACAAAGAGGAAAAATGCGAGATCTGAATGAGACTATTGAATAAAAGGGTAAGGAATGGTAGAATGACTATGAGGGAGAGACGTAGCATTTTATTAGACAGACCATCATGACCCACTGCCTTTGACGACGATGAGGTAATTGATTGACGAACTTCCTCTAACGATGTGGGCTTGAAACTAAAAGGGGGTGTAACGGATTCTGATGACGGGGTGTCAGCAAGAAGTTCATATAAATCATTTTGGGTGAGCGGTGTTGTTGAAGCTGTTGCCGAGGTGTATGTGGAGATGAGTGTGTCTGGAAAAAAAATTTGGGTAGGCGTTGGTAGGGTAGGGCTAGTGAAATTGAGTTTCCGAAGGGTGGACCATTTCTCTTTCAGATTTGAAGATGAGTTGATGAGATGGGCGAAGTAAGAGTTTTTGGCTATGAAAAGGGTGTTTGAGACCCCGCTGCGGAGACGGCGATAAATCTGTATTTCAGACGGTAGCCCCGAGTGCCGGGCGTCACGGTATGCGCGATCTCTTGCCAACATCATGGATCTTATTTGCGAAGTAACCCATGGCTTTCTTCGTGACGAGAGGGTGATCTTCCTAACTGGTGCAAGACCGTCGAATGCTCCAAGTACCGCCGTCGAAAAGCGCTCCGTGATGTCGTCCAGTGAGTCAGGACTTAAGTCGTTAGTGAGCGTGGTCAGGGATAGGAGGCAATGATACGGGAAGTGAGTGCTTCAGTGTTGATATGCTTGAGGTTACGCGCTGTAATGATTTTTGAGATGGGCGGAATCTGAATATAGTGGAGGGCAACTTCGATCCAGTCATCACCGGTGATGAATGGTGATGTGGACTGTTGATGGTGAATAAGTGCGGAGGGGTCTTTAATGATGAAGAGGTCTATCCAGGTATGAGATGAGTTGTTACGATAAAAAGCGTGGTGTGTTGGATTGGATGGAACGAGATGGAGTGAGCTTTCAGCGATCTTTGTGGTTAAAAACTGGTATGAGAAGGACGACGTGAGCATGTTAATGTTAAAGTCTCCTGTGATGACAATATTTGAGTAGGCAGGCAGATGATCAGAGAGTATGTCGAAGAACTGGTGTGGTAAAGCAGCTGAAGGGTGGCGGTAGACTATGGCTATTAGAGTTTTGTGGGCAGCTATGGATAATTCGAGTATGAGAAATTCTGGTGTATTATCGAAGTCTGGATCTGAGCCTGCAAGGATGGTGGTCTTGAATGCGTCACGAATGTAGGCACCAACGCCCCCCTCTCCTTCCCCTCCCTGTCCACGCGAAACAAAGAATAGCCCTCAAGGCCAACAACCGCATCCGAGGTATCCAATGTAAGAAAGGTTCCTGTAATGGCTATGGCGTCCGGTGATCTGTCTGTGGCTAGAAGCTCTAGTTGTGTATGGTGTGTATGGTTCAGTTGGTTTATGTTAATGTGGATGATGCGGATGGAGTTTGAGTTTTGACTATTGCGGGTAGACAAGTGTGTGGGAGCTAGTCATTGCCCTAGCTCAGGAGCCTGCGGTGACAAGCGAGCAAGGTCCACCTCTGAGCTGATGGGTACAAGGTCTGCCATGCGATTCGGCCGCATGAAGATCTGCAGATTGCGAACCACTGGAGGCAGATAATTGAGGCGACGCTGAGCCTCCCGGGCCTTAATCAGAAGGTTGTGAAGTGGTGCAGGCCAGAGAGGACGACAAAAAATGGGCATGCCTCTCCCCGACCCAAACAGGTCCTGAGCCCTAACGCCCCTCAAGCGGTAAGACTGCGAGACAATGAGAACCCGAGCCGTGGCGAATTCAGCCACCAATGAAAATGGCTGCGCTGCTCCCGTCGCGGTCGCCTGGGTGGCACCCACTGAGTCAGCTCGGGTCAGGGCCTTACCGATCCATGGTCTGATCCGGACGATGAGATTTGCACAGTCCAGTAGCCCAATGGCCTCCAGGACTCTGATCACGCATGGACGGTATTGATCTGGGGGTGATGGTAGAAGACCAATTAAACAGATTTCCAAGGGGTCAGGCGTCGAGGCCCCGGCTTGAAAGGCGCTGAGACGGGTTTCATGACCATTTACTGTGGTCATCAGCTCGAGGTTGTTGCTTGTATAAATCGGAAAAAAGCTACTAAACTAGGCTGGGGTGTCAGACGGTAGTGTGGGAGGCGTGGTGTTCTTATTGGGTGGAGGAGCGTTTAGTGAGGTACGTGCTGGGCTATTGGGCGTTTGAGGGGAAACTGTGGAGCAATAAGAGTCAGAAGAGATCGATGTACTGGAGAAGTTAATGGTTCTGGGGGCCTTGGTAATCGGTGATGACAGCGGGGAGACAGGCGAGATGAAGCGCGTATTGGCAGATGTTGGGAAAATCGAGGAAGTTGGGGGGGTAGCACAGGTGGTAACAGAGGGGTTGGCAGTGGTAGTGGTTAAGAGAGGTATCGCCGGAGAGTAGCTCATGCGCAGTAACTGTTGAGAGATGCAACACTTGACCTTCCTGCGGTTACTAACGGTTGGTGACACTGGGTAGAACGAGTGGAACACCCCAGAGCATTGCGTGCAGACGGCCCTGGTGTGCGTTCCTAAAATAGGTGAATTACAGATATTACAATTTGGAGAATCAGGCATCTAAGCATGCGCAGAAAAATCACATAAACAAAATTGTCATGCACGTAAAGTAAAGTAGAAGTAAGAGTATATGTATAGATGGAGTAACAGCTACGTGGCAGGGCCAGCTACACTGTATCGCCGTTTACTTATCCAAGTATATCGTTGGGTAACAAGCGCACAGCTCAGCTTGACCGACAGGCAGACGTTTAATTGGTGTCTAGTGTGTTAAACATGCGGTTAGGCACTGTGCACACTCGGGCGGCAGAATTTGAAATACTATTCACAATCACTACGATCATGCAAGTCGACAAGCAGGGCGTGTGAGAAGGTCTCTGCGCAGGTGCCGTGGGCTAGAAGTCTGTAGTTAGAGCCGGGAGCCCCCATTAGGTTGGTTGACTTGGGTCGCGAGAAAGGGCCAATCAGCTGTGCTGAAGAGTTTGGCGCCTGAGAGAGAGAGAGACAGAGATACATGATTTGTGCGCGTGTACACGTATTTCAATACAGCTTGATACGCGTTTTTTAATAATTTCTACACACTAAAATAATATGAAAACTTATAATATATTTATTAGGATACGTCATAATAGCATCTAATGTGAAGCAACCACCCGAGAAATAAAATATTACGAGTGTCACCCAAATCAACGAGCGGCTACTGTAATTTGCATACTGTATGGGAACTATTATCATGTCAGTGATTCCAACAAAGTACAAGGCACAAAAACCTTGACTTATACCTTTGTTATCTGTCTAGAGCACAAAGACGTAAACATAACCCAGAAAGTTAATCACAGTACACTGAATGAGGATACAAGAATGATAATTGCACAACTCAAACTGCAATAGAAATCAGATCCAATATCGGAAATTACTAATGATAGTATAAATGAACAAAACGAATCTGTTTATCAAGACTGCAATAACTTGGAATTATTAACGATGAGAAACAGCTTGCTGGATGATCTCAACAAAGAATTAAAGGACAAAAACAGACTTCTAAAGGAACTACTGGCTAAAGAAAAAGGAACAGCTGAGTGAAGTCTCGAAAAGATCTTGTGCGAAGGTATGTACTAATACACAGTCCAAACCCAAAAGGGTTTCTAGTCTTATAGTAAAAAACTGCAATAACGATAAAAATAAAGCTTACATCACATCTTTAAAAACGCATTGCCTTGCGAAAGAAAAAAAATATACAAACAAACGGAATTAATAATAAAAAAGAGGATGAAATCATCATAAACTGCTTAAATAAAGAAAGCATAGACAAAGCTTAAAAGCTATAAAAAATAAAACGGCCCCCGGAATGTATTATACCAAACGAATCTTTTTACAAGCCCAGGATGAAAGTAATAAGGATTGATAGCTGGAATAAAATGGACGAAAAAGCGTTTGAAAGTGATATAAACACTTGAAAATTTGAAAATTTACAAACTAAATACCATGTAATGCATTCTTTCGAAATTGAAAAAACAAAATCTTACAGTGACATATTATGAATTACTCCAGAAGTACATAACTACATCAGAGAGAGAGCAAAAACAGGCAAAAATAGGATTCATATAGGTTATCAGAGCTGCAGAGTTTTCGATGATCTTAACATGAAGCCCAGCATGAACTATTCTCGTTTTGGATATGTCTAAGCGGAATAATAGGCTGTGTTGGATACTATGTTATATCTATGTATTTTTTAAATTTATGTTTTAAGATATGACACATTTTGCTGTCAGTTACCATATGGTCTGTGTCATAATTGGTACTATATTTTGTGTTACTGTAGATACAGTTTACACACTGAAAATTGTTCTTATCACATTTTGCCATAATTTGTGGTCCTGCACAATTAATACATGCAGCCTTGTTATTACACATTTTTGTGTTATAAAAGTTGCCATAACACCACAGTGTACAGATGCCATGATCTTGATAAAAAACTTTTATAGCGAACTGTACCTTTCTGCAAAATAACAGGAAATATAAAAATCACTGTACCGACGGTGATTTTAACATTGACATAATGTCTCTTGACACTAATGGTCAAGATTTTCTAAATGAACTCTTATCAAATGAATACTTGCCATGTTTCCAAGATGTAAGCAGACCCTCTTTAAGTACTGTAGGTGGAACTTGCATAGACAATTTCTTTGTTAAAAGCAATTATCTGAATTTCAAAGTATATAAAATGACTAATATTTTTACTGATCACTTTCCATTATTTTTAGCAATTGATTCTGATACTATTGAGACTAAAAATACTGAGACTTATCAAAAAAGTATTGAAATTATAATAAACTTAAATAGTTTTCATCAAACACTGATTGGAAACATATTTTAGACCTGCAGGATCCAGAGAGGGCAACTGATTCTATAATAATGAACTTACAAACGTTAACTTACTCATCAACAAGAAATAAAACTTTTAAAAAACTTGAAAACCTAGAAAAAACTGGATAATAAATCCTATCATAATCTCATGTGCAACTAAAAAATCTTTGTATCTTAATTGGACAACAGATCTCAACAATGACTATTTAAAAGTTTTGTATAAAAGCTATGTCAAGGTCCTTGACAAAGTGATAAAAGAAGTCAAAATTAAACATGACAAAGTGATGGTTGATCTGAACTGTATAAATCCTAGGAAACTATGGAACTATGTTAAAAAAAAGATAAATAAAAAAACAAAGACTGATAATAATATAATAAGTTAGATCATAGATAAAGGTAATAAGATCGGAAATCCTAAAGAAATTGCTTATTCTATGAACAACTTTTTTTGCAGCGTTGGTGCTGAACTGAGTGAAAAAATTATGTCGCCGAAAAATGCAGAAACAACATTAAAATTACCTCCGAGTAATAATCAGAGAATTTTGATGTATCTAACTAATAAAAATAAAATAATATTAACTATAAATAAAATGATTTTACTAAAAATATTTATAAATCAAGAAATATAAAAAACACTTCTATAGTTACAGACCAATTTCTTCAATATTAAATATGGCGAGAATACTAGAAAATATGATACATACTAGGCTTTACAATTTTCTTACTGAAAATAACATATTTAACAAAAATCAATATAAGTTTAAAAAAAATAAAGGCACACAAAAAATGCTCTAAATTGCATATCAAATAATATATATAAGAACCTTGATGAAAGTGAATACATAGTTGCCACGTTTCTAGATTGAGCCAAGGATTTTGACACCATCAATCATGTCTTACTGCTTACCAAACTTGAGAATTGTGGAGTCAGGAGTCATGTTCTCGAGCTTTTTAGAAGTAATCTCTCTAACAGAAAACGAAAAGTAAAAATCAATGAAGTATATAGTAATTTTCAGGAGGTCACCACTGGTATGCCTTAGGGCACTATTTTGGGGCTTCTACTTTTTGTAATATATGTGAATGACCTGCTTGAGAGCATGCTTGTTGATTCCATAGTTTTATATGTGAACGATACTCTTGTCCTATCCATAGAAATAAAGAAGACAGTGTCCCTATAAATTAAGATATAAAAATTGGTAATTATAAGCTGGAGAGTCGTGGTGTACAGGTATCTTGGTGTGACCTTTGATTACAATATGAAACGGGATAAGCATGCCGAAGCGACAGTAAGACAGACTAAATATCTGGCTTTCATTTTCTCGAAGCTTGTTAAATAAATGAATAAAAAAACACTTATATCTATGTATAATGCACTCCTCCACAGCTGTTTTACCTATGGTATAATAGCCTGGAGTGGTGCTTATAAAAGCCATACAGTCATGGCGCAAGCATTTAAGATAAAGTTTTGAAAATAATAAGCAGAAAACGAGATAAAGCGATAATATAGAGACCTTTAAATATAAAAAAATCCTTTGTATTTAAGTCAATGGGATATAATTACAGGTACTTGAAAAACTGTTTTGTGCAATCTTAAGGTATTACAAGAAATGAAAATTTAATATTACTAAAAGTTAGATTAGAAGTGGGTAAAAAAACAGTATGTATAACGTGAGTTCTTTCTACAACTCATTGCCAGAGTAGTTGAAGGATATGTAACTCAATAAATAAAGTGTAACTAAACAACTTAAAAACCAGGTGACAACTTATATTAAAATAAAGTAAGAAATCTTTATTTAATAGAGTTTGTACTGGTTTTAAAATATTGTAAGAAATGTTTATGGATTGGTGATGGATGATCTTTCACAGTTGACTGTTTATCGTTGAGAAATATAATAAATTTTTATACATGATTATTGTCATTTGCATACCAGGCCTATGAACAGGTATTTATAATACATAATTTACATTAGTAATCTCTTATAATTCTATAAGAGTTTACTAATGTAAATTGGTCTGCTTTAATAAATAATTAAAATAAAATAAATAAGTAAACTAATATAGTTTTATAAATAAGTTCGTCATGGCCCATAATTACTTCACCATACTTACTCATTAGCGTAACGGAAAACTCCTAAAATATCTACTTCTCTACAAAGAGCATTTATTAATGGTAGTTTGACTTCATTTGCTCCCATACCAACAATAACAGCTTTTCCTCCTGTTTTTGTAACCTGAAATTGCCATAATGTTGAGTGTTATAACTGTTTCATTCAATACTTGTTTATTATATTTTCATAAGCTTATCTATCAGACTTAATAATACTTATATTTATTCTCAATGTATTTTTTTCATACTTTGTGTAACTGTTTTAAATCGTAGATAAAAAATCTTGTTAAATTATTGACCGATATTGTTGCACTCATCATAATAAATAGTTAGGATCTAAAAATTAATGTAATCTCTTCAGTATTTGGTGTTCAGTTACTTGCAGATTTTGAAAAAGCACAAGGCCATTTTGACGTCAACCATACGTAGAATGATTCACGTTCTCAAAATGTTAAATAAGATAAGATAATATTATAATATTAGATAATTAAATAAGATAATATTGATAGTCAAGGTAAAAACAACAATTAATTTTTCAACTGTATAATGTCATATTTTTGGGCTTTTGATAATCTTTAGTAACAGCCAGTCACATCATGCATTTTAAATAAGAGCTTTAAATGCCTTGTTGCACTTCACACTTATATTGAGAAAAACAGTTTGATGTGCCAAAGGAAATAATAGTTTTTTTTTTAAACTGCTTGAACAAATTTTTTCTATTATTTATCATGTGTTCCCTAAAACATTTACGTCAGATGTTAAGTACATGAATAGTGTTTTGATGCACTGGTGAAAGAATAATTAGGATAATTGTTCTTATTTTAATGCAAGTAAAAGTCACTTTAGTAACATTCAAATGCACCTATATGCCGATAGAATGAGCTCATTAGAAAGCTGATCTTGGATGACATTCCGTATAGTATCTAACATAGTTTAGTCAATGTTTTCTGTGGTAAAAGCTATACTTTTAAGGTTGTAGTCAAGCATTCTACAGTGCGTGCCATAATGCGCTGTAGCGTATTCGTATACTATATATATATCGCTTCGACAACTATCTCGAAAAATGACAACGTTGTAGGAGCGAATTTCACTGAATTTATCAACTTTGCAAAGCTCGAACAACAAAACTATACCGCTGAGCCCTTTTAAATTGAAACCACAGTTGCTTTATAATATAAAATATATCATATTATTTTTTACGAAACATTGTAAGAAGCGTTTTAGAGATATAAGCAATTTTGTTCACAAATCGACCCCCAATTCGGCGGTTTCCTATACCTCCTGTGTTAAAAGTTCAACATTAAAACTTTAATATCTCCAAAACTATACCGCTAAGCCTCTTCAAATTTTGGCTCATGATGAATAATAGCAATCTTAAGGCACAAACAAAATTTTAGAAAACTCGTAAGAAAAGTGTTTTTGATCGACTACTACCTTAAAAAAGGGCATACTCGAAATGCGGGCATCATTTTTTACTAACAGTTTTTTGCAAAACAATGCTAAGAAATCGTGTTTTTTAATTATATATAGCCAATTAACAAAAGCCATACTCTGATAGTATGATATTTGTAGATATTATTAAAACAAAAAAATCGTGCTCAAAACTACTAAAATTAGTTGATAATTAATTAAAATAATCGATAAATAACCTTGGAAAAATTAAAAATTTCATGATTTTTTTACTCCGTCTAAAAATTTTTAACAGCTCTGAAACTCAAAGAGAATGTGTCTTCTATGAGCATGAAAGTACTGAAATCTTGTCGTGAAATATTGTTTAGAACTTTTTTAGAAAATGCATTTACTTATTAAATAGGTATCTTATGTCTTTATTCTAACCTGGATTCTATTATCTAGCAGGGCCCAGCGAGAGCTTATTTTTGTTGTTGTTACGTCTAGTTTATGAATTCACTCATGGCTAATTGATTTTGACAATTTTTCACCAACAAAATAGTCATTAAACAGTGCCACTTTTTTGCAAATAGTTTGCTTAGAATATTTCATTAACAAATTAACATAATAGCATTAGGCAAGAATATTCTTAGAACTAAAATTTTTTCTGACTTTAGGAAATTATCGTTGTAAAGTTTTTGCATGCTAAGATAATTTTAAAAATTTTGTTTACTCCATTTGGTAATTTCACAACACACAGACGTATTAATTTTGGCTGTAGATAGTTTAATACTTGAATTCTTGTATCGTGTATTTTAGATTTTATATTATTAAGGGCTAATTTAAATGTTTATCAACGAACATCCAATCTAATCATTAAGACACGCTTGTCATTTTTATCTCGATTTTTTTTGATCAAACTACTTTAAACTTACACATTGAGAAAAAAAGTTGTAACTGTGCTATTTATAATTAAATTTTAACCTTTTTTTTGTTTGCGGTCGCGTAGTTAAGTTTTGAAAACAATCGTATTGCTATTGTAGATGTTTTTTTAATTAATTCAATACAACAAATAACTTACTTTTGAAGGGCCGTTCTTGAATTAATCGTTCTGATGTTGAAAATATCACTGGCAATTGTTTAAATAGATACATTTTGACAACAACATACATAACAGCAATCTGCAGAGCTGCATGAAAGAAATTATACCATTTTTAAATTGTATAAAACTTATACTAGGGTACACACTTTTCCATATTTTTTTATTTATTTTTTTAAAATTGATTTGGAAAACATTTGAGGACTTAGTACGTCTTTTTCTAGCTTTTAAAATTTTCGCTGCGTTCATGAAAACGAAGTTAAGAAAAGAGGAGAAAAAAAATGAAGAAGTAAAAGAAGGAGCACTCATTTCCTGGGATAAAAAGGTCTTTACTTTCATAGATTTTTCAATCTGCATGAATTGAAAGAAAAGGAAAAAAAAAATTTATTCATAGTTAATCAATAAACAAATAAACAACAATAGCAATGAAGCAGTTCATTACTTTGAAAATTTGCTTGTGAATGACTGACTTGGTTCAATAATGGCCGGCCTTATACAGTCTTTTAGTCGACGAATCGTTGCCAGAAATAGTAGTTAATATGTATTTTTTGGCAAGGTAGTTTAACGTTAGGTGGCCCTTAAAAGAACCGATAAGATTGATGGTTAAGTAAGGAACGTAAACACTGATGATGGCCCTGAAAAGGACTAGTAGTAATATTTCTAGCTATTCCTTATCACTGTTATTGATGATGGAGAGCTCGCTGTATGCGTAGCTTGACTATAATCCTCAGAGTCTCTGCACATGGGGACCGTGCTGGTGGAAGGTACACCTCTGACGAAAGAATATCTCTCCTTTGGGTCGTTACCCGGATAACTAACCGCTCATCGGTAGTCAGGAAAGTGGGCCTGGAGAATACCTTCTCTGTAGACATGCCGTTGCTACGAACCACTGAGAAGTCTTTTGTGGCTACATGAACTCGTGATTGTTCTCCCTGGCTTGCTGTTGTGATATAATATGCTCCTGCAGCAGCACCAGGTCAATTGAAAGAATGTCCATAAAATCCCAAATTGCTAGAGAAAATTGTGCTCTGGCTCGACATCTCCTGATATTTCACTGGAGAAGTTAGCGTTCAAAACGTATTTGTATTAGTGGCACTCGGCAATCATGGTGGATCAGAATGGAGTTCAACGTAAGTCACTTGTCCATTAAGGATCAGAGTCATTGGTAGCCGGGATACCAGGCTACACGACTCCCAGCTTTAGGCTTCATGCACTGTCAGTCAATGACTGTGTATGTGGTACGATACTTGGGCCTATTATAACAACACTTATTTTATTTAATTGTAGGTTGTTTCGATTTAACTTGGACGTCACCTAGCGGATTCAACTGAACCAAAGCACAAAGCTAGCATATTTTTGCAAAACTTTGAGCTTGTTTATTGCTCTTAATACTAACTTTCTAAAAATAAAGAACTATACTAAAACCATTTAGGAAATGTCAAGAATCATTATGCAAAATTTCAGCAAAATCGGTTAAGTAGTTTTCACAGTAAGCGATTACAACGGTTATAGCAACTTTGCTCTATATATTAGGAAGATTATAGCAATATTTATTGAAACCAGACCAAATTAAAAGACACATACTTATTCTGCGATATTTACACCATTTTGTACACAATAACATTTTATAGAAAGTGTATTTATAATAATACATCATCTGCTACGGAGTGTAAGTTACTATTAAGTAAAACTTAATACTGGGATGCTCAAGTTATACTCAGTATTAGTTATTTTATTATTATTATGAAATAATCCAACGTTTATTCTTTGTAGAAAAAAAATATCCTAAAAAACTGCCAATTGGCTTACTGCACATATTTTATATGTTAAATGTAAAAAAATTTTAATTTATCATGTACACTTACGAAAGAATCACATAAAATTTCATGTTTGAGGAAACAGTCTGTAGAAATTTCAGAACTTTTTTTGTATGATAGACAAATGCTTGTTAAGCGTATTAAGAGTTCAAATTGTCCCACTTATTGTTTTTATAATTAAATAATTGAGAAGCAGCTACGTATGCATTGAATCGTATGTAAATATGTATCTATATTACCTAAGTAATTGCCAGCATCACTGCATATTTGCGCTTCTTCTATCTTTCTGAACTTTGACCTCACCAACTGTGATGAACAGGCTTACATAAAGAAATCACCTTTGTCACGAGTAAAACAATTGTTATGTAATAAAATAGTGATAAAGCTAAATAGTGTAGTTATAGAACCTTGTACGAATTAACGATTGAAGAAAAAAAAAAAAACTGTAGAATTGCTTGAAAATATCGAAAAAAATGGAAAAGTATTTAAACGATTGTCATATTATTAATTTAAAAATTAATAGCTTAACGAAAATAAAAAATATTTATACAAATATACTAAAAAAGCAGTCTCTGTAAGATATTTTTTATTATGTTCTGGAAAAGTATATGTAATTGTATAAAAAAAGTCATGTAATTGAAAAAGTATTTGTGAGTTAATGTTATGTGCAAGCAAACTGTATAAATAAATAAGTATAACAAAAACATTTGAATGTAGAGTAACTAACAAACTTTACTTCAATAATAAGATAGAAGTATTAAATAATTGACGTCATTCCCAGCAGAGTAAAGAGGGTGCTTGGATAGTGTGCGTGCGATCGTTGGCTTAAATCTCGAAGAAATTTTTTTTCTTTGTTGATTGTAGTATGAAGAATTAAGATTTAATCAAAATAAGAATTAAAGTTCTTTACGTGTACACTTTAACGATGTGGTGCGGTATAGTGGAATTCGGCAAATGGAGCGGAGCTTGGTGAGACCAAGAGGGAAGATGTAAAGTAAAATTCACTTACATCACACATTTTTTTAAGGTTACCCATCTGAAATTGTGAATGAGCTCTGAAAAACAGAATGCACTAATAAATGTATAACTTAAAAAAAATTCAGTGGTTAGTGGGTGCTTGGGTACTCAAGTAAGAAGTTACACTCCTATGATAAACGCTATCTAAATGGAAAAGCTTTCTATAAAACAATCTTTTAAATAACTCACTGCGACGCATCAAAGGAGGGATGATTACTGTTTAAATAAGGATGTTCAATAATTAGATGTGGTGTTAATTAGTATTTTAAAGTGTAATAAGTAGACAGTTATGAAAATTTACAATGAAGATAAGAAAATTCTTATTGTAAACCGAGGCACGAGTGTCCGTTTCCATCGAATTTTTCAATGATTTCCAAACATCTTCCTACCACCAACGCTAATCACATCACTAACCTTACGCTCATATCTGTAACATACGCTTTTAAATTTATTTCTCAATGCACTTTGAATACTCTAGGTGACCAAATTAACAGTAGAAGCGTGATCGACATGAACTGAATATATTCCCACGCTTTGATGCAAAAACTAGTATGTATAAGAAAAAAAGGGTAATTAGGTTGGCTAACGTAGTGTAAAATATCAGGAGATGATGTACCAACATTGAAACAAAGCGTAGATTCCTCGTTTGCCACTACACCATTGTAACTATGAGACTCTGTGCCTTCAGACTTGTTAATGAGGGTTAAATCCTGGTAGGTATGTCACTGGATAGCCTATGCCGATGACAGGTGCGTTTCCCCGTAAAATTCGTTCTCCTCATATCGTTACTATTTTTTAATATTATTACTATTTTCTTTTTTGCAATACAACTAAGTTTTGTATTATTCAACATTTCTATCGCCATTAACCGTGGAATCGCAAAATAGTATTGTGTAAGTATGAAGAATTTTGTGTTTTAATATTAACTCTGCGTCATTGCATCAGCACTAACTAGGTGAGTGACAATGTTATTTTAGAGGCATACGCGTAGCTTGTTTCGCAAGAGAGCGATAGATGGGAGGGTTTGTAAGGGGATATCGTGAGGTGCAGGGAGAGAATATGCATGTAGCATAAGTGGGTAGTGCATTTTTGACCAAGCCAGAGGTAAGTGCTGATGCTAGAGTTTTTCTTGTTATTTTAAGTCGCATTATATTATAAAGTATATTTTGTGGCAACCTTTTCTTAATTGTCAATCCCTCTCCTGTTAATTACGGACACCTACAACACATGTATACCTAAAGGGTTTTGATATTATAAGAATTATTCTTATGACATATTTGATTATTTCATAAGGCTATTACGTGCCCGTAATATCACTTCAGGACGTTCATGACACCTAGATTTTACACCCATGGTAGAAAACACTATCAACACGTCTGCATCTTCGTTGGTGATTTGGGTTTGAATTTCTTCGTCATTCAAGTACTTTTAAAGTATCTGCAGGAACTAGGACTTGTTCGCCACATTGACTAGGAACTTTCACTGATTTGCAGTAACGAAATTGTCTAGTTTAATTGCAACATCAGATAATTCAACTCTTTCGTTTACCATATCTCTCATTTAATTTTAAATCAATATTTAATTGTTACAGCCGTTAAAAAAGACAACACTTTTTTTAAAATTCTTGATGATAAGTATGTCATGAGCTTAAAAGACAGATTTTATGATGCTACTGCGTGGCCACGTTAAAAAATATAACAGCCAGTCTCCATTAACTACGTATCGAAATTGTAGTCACAATTCATACTATGCACATGGTTTAAACAGCTTATACATTTTTGACTTGACAGACTTTTTCATCAAACGCAAATAATGAAAAAGACTTTGTGGATAAACTGTTAGCTTCTAACTAAGAGTTACTTGAGCTAATGAAGTATTTCATCTATAATTTCAATGTCATTTCTCATCTAACACAAGTTAAAAATATCTTTTATAAAGTAAACTTTTGTTTTTAATGCGTAATCAAAACCTTATTAGTAACTGAAGTGTATTGTACTCAAATATTAATCGCGATTCAATTAATGTTAATTTGTACTTGCTGCTGTCCTCTATATACCTAAAAATACTTTGCCTTGTTATAGTAGAGTTAGAAACTATAGTCAAAGCTATACTAACAAATTCTGTATAAAAGTGCAATTGACCGACTTTGGGATATGCTGGTTTTAAGGTGTTTCCATTTTTTAAGATTGAAAACCTTGTCTTAAGGTCAGTGTATGTATCCTCTTTTATTGATGTAATTTTATGCATTAGTTGAGGTGACTGTCACCTAGAGATACAACTCATTTTTGGTGTACCTTTATGAAGGTTTTTTATTAAAACAAACAAAATGTAACAATACTAAAGTCCTAGTGCAACGGCTCCACAGCACTACCATCAGACAAAGATAAATATGGTATTACTATATGAAACAAATCATTAATCTTGCATTCACAAGAGCATGCTGATATGACAGTGAAACTTTCATTACATTTTGTATTAAAGGAAACAGACGATTGATTTTTTTAGGCCTACTCTTTTTGTGCAACATCAGTAACATTGTACTGATGTAAATAGAAAATTTAGTTTATGAGATTTGAAATCTCGCGTTTTAGGATATTCTCTTACCTATAAGGGCCCATCATAAGCGTGCGCGCGTCTATTGATACACCAATAGACTCTGTTTTATACTTACCTTTGTCCAGCAGCTTGCTGCTGCTGCTGTTATCGTTAGTCAGTCAGCCTCAAACGCCCTTTTCGGTAAGTCGCTTTGCGCTCGTGTTATAATTGTCACGTGTATCGTTTTATGTAAGATTATTGTAACGAAAACGATTCACAATTTCGATTGACACGTAATTTCTCAGTCTGACTCAATTTAGTTCTGCCTTTTTCTTATCTTACATGTAAGCAAGTATTATGACTTGTTAAAGTAGAATAAAAATACAGAGATTGTTTTTATATTAAACGGCTAAAGTGTTTAAAAGTGTGTTGTGCATTTATTGTTGTATCCTTTTATTACATCCGTTTTCACGCTCCCCCAAATCTGGCGTGCAATACACAAAATTATACAGTCCACTGTCTTACTGAGTTCGATTTTGAACAAGGTCCTTCGAGCCGGATGTGGGAAGGTAAAATACAGGTGGAAGGACATTTTCCGTTTGTGTAAGACACGTGGTCGTTTTATCGGCCATCTTGGCTTCTTTTCACGTTCTTCTCGGGCGACGAGGCTGACGCGGTCAACGAAGCCGGCGCGTAGTCCGTACGCACACACACACACTTATGGCCACATCTCTTTCTCTCTTTTCTTTGTTCGTTTGTCGTCGGGTGCGAGCGAGTCCATTGTTTATTTTGGGGACTCACTACTGCTCGTGCTTTGGTCGTCATCAGCGTGTGCTGCTGCCTGCCTCTGCAGGCTTTTGTGACCACACCGCTGCTACTGCTCGTGCTTTGGTCGTCAGCGTGTGCTGCTGCCTGTCTCTGCAGGCTATTGAGTCGGCACCACTGCTGTCAAGTCCTGCAGGTCTTTCGAACTCAACATAACTACGAATACTTGGTCCTGTTTACACGGTTTGTAAAATTGTATATTTTGGTTTGTAACATGAGTTCCTTATAGTTTTTCGTTTTTTTTGTTTACCGATTGACTTGAATATATTTTTGCGAACCTAACTTTATGTAAGCACTTGTAAAAATTAAGAACACTACCGTCGTTTAGCGTTATTGTTGAATTAGTTATCCTTTGTCTGACTTAAGTTTGGCTACGGTGCGCGTTTTGCATTTATTTATTGAATATTTATTACTTGAATTAAACTTTACCTTATCAAAATGAATAACCTTTATAAGGTACAAGTTAAGCTGTTTAACAAATTTAAAGGTTCCTTTACAAACTTTAAGAAACTTGGTGAGGCGAAAATGACCAAGGGTCAGGTTGACTCTAGGCTTCAACAACTCAAAGATACTTTTGAACAGTTTAAATCCACTCATGATAACATTATGAATATAAAACCTTTACCCACAACTCATGATTATTTCAAAAATGAGTGTTTTGAAGTGGGAGAGGATACCTTTTATTCAGTTCAGGGTGATTTAAACGATTTTTTCAATTCGCTTAATGATCATTCAAATCCAACAGGCACCTTACCTCCTACTAATGCCAATGGTAGTTCGTTTCAAAGTTTCTCTTCTTTACCTCCAATAGACTTGCTATCCTTTGATGGTGATTTTGCTAGTTGGGAGAATTTTCGCGAAGTTTATAGGGCTATAGTCCATAGAAAGCAAGAATTACCAGCTATTATTAAATATCTACATCTTAGGGCGCATCTTAAGGGTAAAGCTTTAGACCTCATTAAAAATATACCCTTGTCTTAAGAGAGTTATATACAGGCCTGGGATACCATAACCCGGTATTATGATAATAAACGTCGTCTCATTAATACGTATACAACTACTATTCTCAGTTGTCAAGCTATGAGAGGCAGTTCTTGCTCTGAAATGAAGCGCATATCTAAGGAGATGATAAGTTCTGTTGATTCCTTGATATCTTTAGAGAGAGCAGTAGTAGATGCTGACATATTTATCGCTCTTGTAGTTAGTAGATTTGATTTTCAAACGAACAAGGATTGGCAAAAAATGTTAGATAGTAGCAGTAATCCTCCTACTTTAGGTCAACTACGAGATTTCATTTCGGCACAAATCATTACAATGGAATCGTTTTCTTGTAAACCTGTAAATAAGATTGTAAATATTCGCGCAACTACTCCTTTTAAAAATATGGGATTTTCTAGTAGTAAGCCTACATCTGGTGTTACTGCACATCAGACAGTTGTTTCAGATTCCATTGTTTGCCAATTTTGTAATCAAAAACATCATCTTGTCTCGTGTGATTCATTTAAATCACAGGAGTGGAGCAATAAATGAAAATTTCTAAAGTCCCATCGTCTCTGTGTTAATTGTTTTGTACATACATGTAAACCTTAATCGAGAGTGCTCTGGTAATAGTAAGTGTTCACACTGCAACCAAAAGCATCACACCATTATGCACAGAGGGGATGAGTCCAGCTCTACATCTGTCTCTGCTAAAAATAAGCAAACAAAATCTGTAAATAACTTGACGAACTCCTTTACTGTAAAAAACCAAGCTCAGATTTCTTCAGAGTCTAGTGTGAATGTACAGTCATGTAGTAGTAATAAAATCGTCTCACCCAAGGTGCTTTTGGCTACTGCTCGTGTTTTCGTGTATGCCACTGATGGATCTCGCATATTGGTACGAGCTCTCATTGATCAGTGCTTGCAGAGTTGTCTTATTACTAAATCTCTCTGTGATATGCTGCATTTGAAACCGAGATCAGTTAGTACGACTCTGTCAGGAGTGGGTGGACTGATTTTCATGGACGCTAGTAAATCTGTTGCTTTCAAATTTAGGCCTCATTTTGAGTCTGGTTTTGAGCACTTTGTTGATGCGTTAGTCGTGCCGAAAATTTCTTCCTACGAACCACCTCTAGGTAGTCGTTTGGCATTTTTAGATTATGGGAAGGATGTAATTCTAGCAGATCCAGAATTTTACAGTTTAGATAAAATTGATATTTTGTTAGATGCATCTGTCCATGCAATTATTATCGGTCAGGAAGTTCGCAAATTAGACCCTGACTACCCAATTGCCTCTGCTTCGAAAATTGGGTGGTTGTTATCGGGTCAGATGCCTTTTGGTTCAGGATCCAACTTGTCACAAAAATCAAATATTATGGTTGTAAAGTCTCTATTAATGTAAATAGTTCAATGCCTCATGTAAATAGTCTTGTAAATAGTTCTGAGTCTTTTTACGTGACTCTATTAACTCGTTGTTCCAAGTGGGAACGGTTGCTAAGAGTAACAGCATATTGCCTTCGTTTTACATACTGTGGTTTACATAAAGTTAAACAAAGGAATTCATATTTACCTATAACTGGAAATCTTAAGCCCCTTTACAGGCTATTTTGCAGTTTATTGACTTGTATTCTTTTATTGAAGTTGACTCGATTTACCTTTCAACATCAGAAATTGATTGTGCTAGACTGTGTCTAGTTTATCAGCATCAGATTGAGTAGAGCCTTACTTAATGATGATTCCTCTGAGCTTGATCCTCTTACTCCTGCTCATTTTTTGATCATGAGGTCTTCATTTCTTGTGCCAGAGCCCGATATTTCTTCTGAAAAGGTATCGCCACTTAAATGCTGGAAGCTAGTGACACAATCGTTCCAAGTCTTCTGGAAAAGGTGGTCACTTGAATACCTTTCCACTTTACAAAGTCGTTGCAAGTGGTTGAATCCTCAACGCTCGGTTAAGCCTGGTGATCTCGTGCTCATAAAAAACGAGTCTTCTCCACCTGTTAAATGGCCTTTAGGCATGGTTGTTGAAGTCTATAAGGATGCCAAGTCTCTCGTCAGAGTCGCCAAGATTAGAACCGTTTCATCTAGTTTTGTAAGGCCAATACACAAACTAATATTATTGCGTACCGTATCTGAGCTTGAGTCAGGACACAATAATAATTAGTCTTATTTAGATCAATTTATTTTCTTTCATTTACTATTATGATTATTAAATCTCATATCTAAAGGTTACAAACCTTGCGAAAATATATATAAAATTATCAGTAATTTGTTTATTATGTTTTTTTTGATTTTTGAATTATTTGCTATTGCACGTGGAAAGCGTTCCACTGCTTTATTCACACGGTACTTAGTTGTATATTATCCATCCACCTATCCATCAACCTTGGGACTATATAAAACATCAGTATTACTGATTGTTACCGGCTGAATGTCATTATATTAAAAAAAAAACTTTCATTATTTCGAATTTTTGTAAGTGGAATGCGATCCACCTTTTTGTCCTTCTAAGACTTGTTATTGATATACATTCGTTACAATTCTGTCTATCAACCTTGGGACTATGTGCAACATCAGTAACATTGTACTGATGGAAATAGAAAATTTAGTTTATGAGATTTGAAATCTCGCGCTTTAGGATATTCTCTTACCTTTAAGGGCCAATCATAAGCGTGCGCGCGTCTATTAATACACCAATAGACTCTGTTTTATACTTACCTTTGTCCAGCAGCTTGCTGCTGCTGCTGTTATCGTTAGTCAGTCAGCCTCAAACGCCCTTTTCGGTAAGTCGCTTTGCGCTCGTGTTATAATTGTCACGTGTATCGTTTTATGTAAGATTATTGTAACGAAAATGATTCACAATTTCGATTGACACGTAATTTCTCAGTCTGACTCAATTTAGTTCTGCCTTTTTTTTATCTTGCATGTAAGCAAGTATTATGACTTGTTAAAGTAGAATTAAATACAGAGATTTTTTTTATATTAAACGGCTAAAGTGTTTAAAAGTGTGTTGTGCATTTATTATTGTATCCTTTTATTACATCCGTTTTCACGTTCCCCCAAATCCGGCGTGCGATACACAAAAAAATACAGTCGAGTGTCTTACTGAGCTCGATTTCGAACACTTTTCCATTATTTAACTCTTTTCTTTCAACAATACATGTTTGTCGACTCTTTTTATGAACGGTAATGATTGTGTCAAAAATGTTTTTAAGAAAATCGTCGAAAATTTTGCAGAGAAGTGTATCTACTATTATTTATTAACCTTGAAACAATGTAGCCTGCTTACTTATTACAATTATATACGTTTGCAATGTATTATTATTGCACTATAAATGTGCACATTATGTTCTTATTGATTCTTAACCTGACAAATAATAAAGCGAGAAAAAAAGAATTGAAGTTACAGTACTAAAGTAATGAGTGGACGGTACACTTTTTTCTGCAAAGAAACACTATTGTTAGTTGTGAGTGTACGTACAGTAGGGTGTCTGTTATTTACCAAATTTTTTTTTTTTTATCATGCAGTCAATTGACTTTTATATACAAGAGCTCACATTTTTTTGATCAAACATTGTTTAAAGTGTGGTACTGAAATTTCAAGAATTAAATAACCAAGTTTTGCAATTCTTTTAATACAATTTTGTTAAAAGTACGAAAAAAGTAAAGAGTCATACTGGTGTTAACCACTTTATCATAGTAAAGGCCAAAAGTAATTTTGTAAACAATGTCATGTTTATAAGTTGGCTACAAGCACTGTATAAATAAAACTAAAGTTACCCAGGCTTGATGTTCAGTATTTGGATTGCAGTATTAGAACATTAATAAACAGTACGAAATATCCCACAGATAGTTAGATGCAAAGTAAGTGTTTCTAAAAAATCGAGTGGACTGTATTAATAACAAGAAAGTGGCCAGATTCTTGAGGGAGGAAAGTTCATGAAGTTCATATTCATAAAAAATTTGTACTGCACAACGCTTCTACATGTAATAAAAAAAACAAGAATTATTTATTATAGATTCACTGAAGCTTGGTACCAATTAAACGAAAAAAGGCCACACGACTTGATCTTAACATAGTTCTTATGCTTTTAAGGGAGAAAATGAGGCTAAAAGCCAGACGTATTATATGGTTAAGCTCTCAAGCCAAACATTCGGAGCAGACTATCTGTGGAGCAGTCAAGAGTACCCGATCTGACGCATGGGTATGCAAAACGCTGTGATTGGTGGACGTGTACAGCAAAAAAAATTACTATTATTTTGTTGTAAGCGCTTAACTTTTGAATATTATCTTTCTAATTATTTAAAATAAAGTTATCATCAGTATAATTTACACTAATATTAAACAATAAACATTGCAATCAACACTTTAATACCAACAAGTTAAAGATACAGCTGTTACAGCAACATGCAGACGAAAATATTCTAGTTATATTGTTTCATAAGCAGAAACAACACATGACCCTTGTGGAAGGGCTGAATTTTTTTTCACCACTGAATACGAATACGGTTAGGTACAATTAACTAAATGAGAACAGTCGCTTCTATGCGCTTTACTACAAAACCCACATACAGTGAATAACGATTCGCATTCTACTTATTAATCTTCTTCTAAATTCGTGTATTACCTGCTTTACATTATCATAAATAATATTTTTATGTACAGCAATATAATTCAATTCTACTCATCACTATTAGTTCCATACGCTAAACACTTCTTGCAAAGTTAAGATTCTATAAGTTCCAACATTTATAGAGCACTACGTCAGCTGCTAGTCTCACAGAAATTGACGTAATATAATTATAGTAGAGGAGCTCCACTCCCTGTAGGCTGTGGGTGTCCACATTTTAATACTCTATTTCCAAATTAGACTTGTGTGATTAGATATAATTACTTTGTTTTTAATCTTAAATTTTAGGTCGTGTGATGTCATACTTCAAAAAGTCAAGTATATTGTACGTTAATATTTCGTATTACAATATACGATATAGAGCAATACATCTATTGCAAAAGATGAGACAGTATTGTCAAAATATCTTTGATTTGTCTTAAAGCGTTTTGTTTAAATTCAATTATAAATCGCAATAATGGAGCCGAACTCTTTGAAATGTTACAAACAGTTGACAGAATACTTTATAGTTTATTTAAAAATGCTGCTTTAATTTTGCATATAAAAATGCTATTATCTTAGGCTTAGTTCACATGGTTTTCAAATTCATAATTATTTTAAAGAAGCAAATAAGGATATGCTGCAAATGCACTGCCAATGAAACAGTTTTTTGCATAGATTCTCATTGAAGAGATTTGTGGCAAAAATTTTTGGAAAAAAATTAAACAACTTCTCATTAAATATTTAAAAAACATACTAAAAAAAAATATATTTACGTGATGACGACTACAAAAACCAACTTTATTACCAATTTTCAAAGATAATTTAGAAAAAGAAGCCGTCATTAATTTAGAAACACATCCTCAAGATCTTTTTGTTAAGCCATATAGTAATCAAAATAGATTATTCCATAAAATAATTGACAATACTACGAAACTTTTCTTCATTAGTAATCCAGGAGATTGTTAAAAAATATTTTCAGACAAAATATTAATTGATACATTTTTTGTTGATAGAGCAAAAACTTGTTTTTATTGTATTGGACTCCAATTAATTCAAATCTTTAATAATCTCTAAGAAAGCTTTGAAAATTGCCGATAAAACAGTACAAGACTGAATAAAGAATCATGTACCATATTTCGGTTGTAAATTATTCATTCAAGGTGTTGATTTTAGACAAATGCCTCCAGGGGTTAAACAAGAATACAAGACCACAATAATCAACAATACGGCTATAATATTTATTGTAATAAAAAAAGTCTTATGTGAAAAAAAACATGCGTTGCATAAATAAAGAATTTTTTCCGTTGTCAAAAAAGATTGGACATGAACCAATTAAAACGCTTAACATTCCTGAAAAATTAAGAATTAAAAACAATTGTAAAAAAAGTTGTATAGTTAGAGATAATATGAAGGATGATCTTAACAAGATAAATTTAACAACTCACAGTGAATATAAAAAAAAATAGTAGTGATCACGCAGACGATAACATGGATACAAATTTTCCAATCAAAACTCTTAATAATATACATGATGGCTGACCACCATATGTTTTAAATTTAAAAGTGTGTGTATTTGTCAGGTTTATATAAAACTCAAGTTCATTTGATGGTTTGTGCAAGTAAACAAGACCTTACAAAACCAAACTATTTGAATATAACATTAAAGCAGAAATAAGAACTGCAGAAAAATCTGTCAATAAGGTTTCTATACCAAAAATCACATTTAATTTAAGTAACAATGAGTTTTTATGAACTATATGTTATACAAAACAATTTCCTGTGGTTTTTGATTCTTCTACGACAGTTGATAAGCCACAGATTTTGATAAATTAGAATTTCAAGTTAATGTTAATTCTAAGACTAAGCACAATTTTATGATGTTCATAAAGTAATAATTTAAACAATAATTTTATTATACATGGCTCAGTATTCTTATAATGTAGTCATGAATTGTATTTAATAACCTAATTTTAACAGCTACCATGAAGGATTTTGAAGGGATGCTGAAGCGGGGCCTCTTGTAATGTAAGGGGGACCTGACGGCTGAAGAAGGTATCGATTTTTGTAGGATATTTGATGTTGGGTTGATTTAACAGAAAAACGTTAAGCTTTCTCCCTTATTTTAAGGAAAACTACAGCTAAGGTTTGAAATCTTGAGGGATGAGGAGGGGTTAAAGGGGATGGATATTGACTGAATTTTGTCTTACAACTATATAGTAGAGCGCACGGTGGCTCAGTCGGCTAGGTCATGGATTGTCACGCGGAAGACTATGGTTCGATTTCCGGCGAGTGCGACTTTTCGGGCAAATACCTCTGTGATTTTTCACGTGTGCTTTTTCACCACGCAATGCTCCTCGAGGAGGGCTTAGGCGACCTTCTCGCAGCAAAAATCACAGTAAAAAAAAAACTATATAGTATATAAAGAATATATGTATGTGTGTGTCTGTATGAGTAAGTGTGCAGTAATCACATATATGTGTGCATGTATACCTGCGTTAGTGGTGTTGAGTCTATATGCTTCTTTCTTTGAGTGCTACTAGCGGCGTAGTGGAGGGTGCTGGTCTACTTGTACTTCAACGCAACCGCTTGATAATATCTTAGGTGTTCATGATTTCTGAAGCTCTCAAAATTTTTTACTCGTCAAAATTAAACTGAAAAGGCTTTCTTACGCAACTTTTTATTCTATTTTAACTGGCACAAGTTTTTTTTGCTGCGTACATCGTTTTCGAATTGTTGGCGTTTTTGGAAAAATTCTGCTGATAAATATTATGTTTACAATGTTTGCAAGTAGTCAGCAACTTTTGAGTTTTTTTCATCGTTAGTAGCTGATTTATTTAGTAAGACCAGCATGTGTTTTACCAATTTCAGGGTTTTGTTTATTAATCTAAGTGTAAATCAAACATAGAACCTTCTATTTTTTAGACAGTTGCTCTATCACTTGAGATACCAGAAAGTCGTGCCATTACACATACCACAGGTTCTGATAGATTTCATTCTTAGTTCCTAATCTATTTTATAATAATAGCTTTTTGTCTTTATAAAATTTTAGTAGAGAAGTATCTCCTACCTGTAGATAAATAAGATATTATAAGTTTTTCTTCGACCTCACCACTAATAGAACAAGCAATATTCACGATACGTATGTATCATCAAATTTGTAGATTTACATTGTAACGGTGACACACCGTAGGGCCACTTTCAAAATTAAGGTTTATTTGGGAAAACAGAGGAAAGGGGTACAGGACATGTGTAGGAAGAAACAATAAAAATGAGGGTAAGAGTTTAAAAATCTGAGAGTGGCAGATTAGCTTGTACTTGCAAGCTCGTGTGAAGCATTCTTCTCTCCGGGGTTGTTGTTATTTGAATTGTCATGGTTTATTTTGTTCCAGCATTTACCCGAGTATTGTGTGATGACCTTGAGTGCTTTCCGTCTTGATACTAATGTTGTTGTTTAGCCCACAAAGGTCTGCCCATGTCACAATTTTTTGCCACTACATTGTCTAACACGTTTGACGACACACTCACATACCTGGACGCCAGCGCGCACGCAGAGACAGATAGACATACATACATCACTAAGGATAATGCGATGGCTTGATTAATTCTCTGAATATACATATTTTTTATGTTACAATTTCCTTACAAGTGTATACTTAAAGTGGGCTCTGTTTCACCCCTTCATGTTGTGTTGACGTCATCGTGAGAGGTGACGACGAAAATGGCCAGCAACTTCTAGTTCCAGTGGTGCCTTAATAGTTATTTTTTAAATGGCAAAAGTGACTTTGGTGTTGTTTCTTTTCTCCAAATAAGTGTTTTTAAAGAACAATGATAAATCTTTACTCGGCCAATTATCTTTAGTAGCGTATCAAAACTGCGGGTTCTTTTAGCACCCACTTAAACAGTTTAAACATTACAGGGTAAATCTTAGTGCACCATTAATGGAAGTTTTCTTTGATGATATCTACAACCAATTAAAGATAATAAAGTTCTCTTGAATTTTGCATATCTCAGTGATGTTACTGATGCATTCTTTTACTTTTTTTGCAACTGTTGCAAAAATTATTTATGTACGAAATGCTCTTTAAACTTTTTACAGATGTAGGAAATTTAGATAAAAAAAGATCCACATTTCCCATGAACAGAGCCAGGCAAAGGAATAATTTTTCTACTTGTAGCATCAAGCTTATAGAAAAAAGTTCCAGATTTTTTACAAGATTATTCTCGTATCATTAAACTCTCTGGGTATCGATATCTTCATTTTGAATGTTTATTTTACAAAAAGTATAGCGCATATCTGAAATTAAAGTATATCAAAGCTGTTTAGCATGCATTACTATTTCTGGTAATAATTTTAATAGATTTGGCCCTTTTAAAAGAAAAATCGTTAAAGCTAAGCTTATCTGCTCTCACTGCAGCATCAATAACTAATCATACACGGCCTAGCTTCCTAATATTTTGTACTCCAAAATGAGAAATATGACGAATTCTGCGTCAAGTAAGAAAAAAGATGCTTTTTTAGAAAAAACCAGTTACACTGATTATAATTATTCAACACAATTTTATTTTTATATTGTCATGTGCTTTTATGTGGCTATGTAGCCACGTTTAGAGCTTTATTTGGAATTGAGGATTAATTTTAAATTCATTTTTTTTAAGATACTATAATATCAGTAAACTATTGCTAGTATAATTACCAATACTAAGTTTTGTTTCTTATTCTTTTTAAACTTTCTCATAATTATCTAAAAAGTATTCGAAGCAAGGAACAACGTGCATCTAAAGAAGAGTAAATCACCTGAAAGTTTGATTGTAGTGGCAAAACTATGAACAAACATGACATAAAAAATTAAGAATCAAAACGTATATACAAAGATGGAACAAGATTATAGTGAGGATACAAAAACAGACACAAACATGCTACACCTGTAGTAAGCAATAGCTATATGCCACATACAGAGAACTTTACTACAGTAAGTCCAGTGGAGCAACATTATTAAATTTCTAAAAAAAATTTTGATTTGTGCCTTTCATTTTTGTAGACACACAATTTATCGAGTAATACATTTTTATATTACCAACAATTTTATGAACCATCTGCAACAGCATCATTTCTAATCTTGTTGTATGTTTCTGCTTTTTTAAATGTAAAGAAAAATGGAGAAGTCAAACCAGCTATAGCCCTTTCCCCTTTTTTTGACTTAAAGATGTCAAGAGAGATCACCTACCCCTGTCTCTAACACGTCTAACAGATGTTTTATATCACCAAGTGTTCGAGGTGTATGCGTTAGCACACACTAGGCTCGGATAGAGTGATTGGGAAGACACAATAAAACACAATAAAATTAAACAGCATAAAATAAAAACTTTTAATGTCACTCAAAGGCCAAGAAAAATCACAGTTAATATTCACAAAAATAGTAAAAGTCAAAATAATACAGGAGAAAAGAAATAATGTCTATAGTCTTAAAGCAATGAACTATTGAAATATATGAAAGCGAAGAATGTAGAAAGAAAAGAGTCAAGTTGAATAACACAATCTGTAAACACACACTGGCCTCAAGCTCGCAAGAGAGATTGAAAGTTACACGAATAAATGTGAAAATAAAAGCACTGATATAATATAACTGATTGAAATATTGATTAACGAAAAACGATTGTCTGTAGAAATGCACAATTACTGTCTGTAGAAATACACAAGAGTTTCACTGAGTCTTGCTGTTGATAATCACTGGTAGTTCGATGAGATTAACTATTTGAGCTGGTCTGCAGATTATGCAGTGAGCAACTTAAACAAAGCACTAAGTGCACTGCACTGCACAACTGAGTTTTGTCCACTGTATTGAGAGAGTTAATCCTAGCATTTAAGGTGATGTATGCACCTTTGAATGCTAGAGTTTGGCAACGTAAATTAAGAGAGTCTATTTTCGACGAGAGCTGAGTATAATCTGGCGCTTACAGTATACAAGCTCGCCGCGTGAATACGCACACACACACCTGCAGCGCGCCAAGTCGACCAAGCGCCCACGCACAGAGCGTTGAGCCGACAGAGACTACAAGTGTACACAATGTACACAAAAGCCGGGCCTACTGTCGGTCACTCTCATGTCCAACACCAAGGCACGATAAACCAACTTACTCTCTGATGACTTAAAGTAAAAAATAAGTTGATGAAAACTCTGTCAAACATTCTTAATTGTTCTTACAACATTACAATCATTTAAAACTTACCGTGAATCTAACTGTGATACGTCGTAACATCCGTAACATCCAAGTACTATTATTATTACCGTCATTATTATCTTTTTTATGATAACTACTATCGTTTTTTATTGTTATTATTATAATTGTTATAATTATTATTACTATAATTAATGTTATAATTATTATTCTTATAATTATTATTATTATTATTATTGTAATACTAAGCATTGTTAGTATTATTTTGATAATTATCATTGTTATTAACATTGTCACTACAGACTCCATGTACGAAAACTTTCAGCACCATCTTGCGTCTAGAAAAGGAGTCCATGTAGTTACGAGAATTCATGGAGAAGCATGGTTGCCTAATGTCAATAATTTATTTTATTAATTTCGAAATCCTTTCTAAAAGTCCTATTATTTCACTTAGAATCCCTTACTACTTAACTTGATGATATATTTTTTAGAATGAGATTATGCTATTACCAGTAGTACAAGAGACATATGTTTCTTTGTTGCTCGTTCACGTAAGCTATACTGCATATTACAGTAAAGTGTGTAAATAAGATAGAGAATACTTAGTAGTAATAATATATGCAATATGGCTTATATGTACGAGCAACAAAGGAACATATGTCTCTTTTACAACTGATTACAGCAAAACTTCATGCTGAAAAAAATACCATCGTAAAGTTTAGGAGTTAGAGATTCCAGTTAAAATAATCGGGCTACTAAAAAGGGTCTTGACATGAATAAAAGAAATTATTGACTTTAGGGAAGCATGGTTTTCCCGTGTATTCTTGTAACCACGCAGACTTGTTATTTAGCTAGAAGTTGGAGCTAGTGTCTTTATGTGTTCAGCCTGTTGCTAAAATTGTAACTGTAAGTATCATAACAACAGCCATTGCTGCTACTATAAAATTATTATTGCTAATTGATACACCGTAACACACTGACCACTTATTCACCCAAGTATTTATTTGAAATAATAAGCAATGTCGACTACTATTTTGCAATCAGTTTGATTTAATAAGCAATCAGTACTTAGCAACAATGAATATAGGGTCTTCTAATATTAGTTCAGAAAAACTTTACTACGAGTTTAAGCTCATTAAAAAATCTCAAAAAGCTCTGTTTACGCTTAAGAATCCAATGCTTAGTTACAGAGGAATAGTAAATTTAAACATCAATGAATCCTTCTAATAAATCCATTACTAGATCAAATCACAAAGCGCTTATGCCTCTGTATGTTTGTATGTTTTTTAATTTTTTTCACGTAAAACCAAACTGATACATCAAAATATTATAAACAGACTTTCTTAAAAAAAAAGAAATTAGGCTGGTAAATTACGTTTATAAAGCGTATCTTATTTATTTCTCAGATTTTACTGAGAAAAAAGCTAAACTAAATTTTTTTTCTGCACAATAGTGTTACGTCTAAAATTTTAGAAGAACAAGGCAGGGAGATTATGTAGATGGCAAGTGTTTGTTCAGCCACATATTAGTAAATTTTCTAATTTTGCTAAAAAAAACTTTACTAAAACCATTTCTGAAACATAATTATATTATTAAATAATTAAATAAAATAAGTCAAAAAAAATAACGCATATCATACGCAATAAGTCAGCGCAAAGCTTAGACTTTGCAGAACTAACTTCAACAGACAAAGATTAAGATTCATTCTTAACCTTATCACCTTATTTCAAAAAATTAATAAGAAAATGTCAAAAGATTACGATTATTGTAGAAGTTATTTCAAAACAGCTCTTTACCACTAGCATTTTCATTCTTAAAAGATATGAGTCAAACGTTATTAAAAATTAAGTACCGTATTAAAAAAAAAAAAGAAAAAAAACATGAGAAAGTTTTGCACGTCAAGGGCGTTTTTTAATGAGACTCCATGACTCTTAATTGAACTATAAACTGATTTTATTTAAAATTTTTTTTGTTATTATTATTATTGGGTCTAAAAAAAAAAACGAAATGAAGAGTACGATATTACGCATGCCATGGGATGTTGGCTAAACATTACGCACGCAGAGTGCATACTGTAAGCGCAGATACTTGAAAGCACATGTACCACTAGCAGTGTGTGTAAGAGTTAGTGCTCCACGATCACCAGAACCATGTCAATTTTTGTGGTGGCTGCTTGGCCTAAACACATACTCATGATAACTTTGTAAGTATTATTTTACTGATGAATGAGTGCACATATACTAGAAACGGCACATAATCGACTTTTTGTTGACAAAATTCTACCTCTCCGCGAAACTTTAGCTGAATAAAAAAATTAAACTGTACTTCTAAAGATATGTACATTAATATTCCCCTGCGCAAATTCAATTGCCACTTGATATAATAAAATGGTAAATTAAAAGTGTCAGATTACCAAAAAACTGTGAAAAATAAAAATTTTTTTGCTACAAGAGTTATGATATAAATGTTTTGAAGGTCACTTAGTATAGATATTAAGTCAGGAAGTGAGAATTTAGAAAAGCAAGTCCAGTGTGGCAAACGCTGAAGTTTAAAGCCTCGGTTTCTACTACAAAACTATACACAGAGAGATTTTTGCGGTCGATGAGTGTGAACATGGAATCAAAAAGTAAAAATTCAGAATGGTGGATACAATATGGTAGATGCTCGAATAAGAAATCTTAATTTCTTTAAGAAAACTCTACACACGGGGGCTTTTAGAGTCAATGAGCAGAAATATAGTGTCAGAAAGTAAAAATTTGGAAAATCAACATGGTGATTGCTAAAATTAAAAATCTTAAATTTTTTAACAAAACTGTACATAAAGAAATTTTTCAGGATCACTGAGTACGAATTGATTGTAACAAAAGGAATTATTATTTATATTGTGGATGCAAAATTTAAAAATCGATTCTTTTTATGTACATTAGTATGTGTCTGACCATGTGCGTTTGTTAAGTCATGGGATGGACCTTAAAGAACAGCTTCATATTAATAATAATAAATAAAATAATTGATCAAACTACAAGCACTTAAAATGAACTAATCAATGTTGCATTTTAACTTCTGTTTTTTTTTTTTCGTAACGATAATAAAAAAAAATAACTAAATAAAAATAATTAACATATCAGTCAGACTAAGAGTAAACGCTCATTAAAAAGAGCGAAGTAGTGTTTTCGGTTAGCAAAAGTGAGTATCAAAGATCAACACAAAATCATCATTGTTCTTAATAAATGGCCAATAATAATATTGGAGCTTGCGTATAATAGAAAAATAGGCGAATTGAAGACCGTACTTAAAAATGCTTTTTTATTTTTTTAGCATTGACTAACAAAAAAATGTAAGTCAAAGTTTATAACTGATTAATAGTTAATATCTGTTTACACGATTGATTTTGTAAGTGTACTATAACATCAAAGCTTACTACGTTGGTGTAAAGTGCATTACCATTGTTGGTCCCAAAACCAGAAAACTAGATTTCCTTTGGTAAATCACGGGACGCACGATGATCACGTCATGAGTCTCATGGATTATTTGTATCAATCTAAAGTAAGTTGTTTTCCACACTTCTTGAACTGCAAGTGCAAAGAGCCCAAGTTGCGTAAGGTCCATCGAAAAAACGCTCACTTATGTAAGATGTATGTAGTCTTAATAAGGCTTATCAGGTCTGATCCTAATTTTTTTATTTCGTTAAAATGGCTATAAATAACTTATTACATGTTTTACAGCAAAAAATAATCATACTTTAAGATTTATCTGTAGGTTTGCTAACGTCACGAATAATCAGACACCTGAGGTGTAATAGAGCACTAGCTCTGATTATCACTCTACTTGCAAGGGCAAAGCAAAATGACAGTTACATTATTGTTGCATTTTTATTTTGTTGGAGGGTATATAGCAGTCAAAACTTAAGTTTAATTACGTGCATCAAAAAAGTATCATAGATCATGGCACAGCCTCTGTTATTGAATCGATTCTTTTGACAACGCAGTCAAGTTCAAGTTTTAACTGTAACATTACCTGCTGTGTATCTTCCCATATTATATAGTCATAAGAGTTAGAGCAAGGTTTTGCTCCCCTCCGCTCCCCCCGCTACCCCCACCCCCTCCCTTCTCTCTGCTCCCCCCCAGCTTCTCCATACATAATGTGAATAAATTTGTAAAGCCTTGTATATTAACTGTTACAAATGGTCTAATTTTCACATATAGTTTATTCTAATAACATACTCTCAAATGTCTTTTTAGGTGCTCTGCTCTTACATAACCTTTCCCACAATTTTGACCAACATTTTTTTTAACCTTTTTTTTATGACTTTTCAAATGTCTCTGTAAGTGATAATTTCTTTTGAAACTTTTTTCGAATTTAATACACTTAAAATTTTTTTCAAAGTTTTGGCATTTCTTTGTGTGACGCAAATAGTTTTTCTTTTCTAATATTGTCATGATACACAGATAAAAGTACAATAAATTTTTTTTGTGAGTTTTTTCGTGCGATGATAGACACTCTTGATTTGAAAATTTTAAGTTTTCTAAGATATAATTCTAAGGTATCAAAACTTTCACCTTGAGATTTGTTGATACTCATAGAAAAAGCTAAGGTAAATTAGAATTGTTTTCTGTACAATATAATTGGTAGCAAAGAAGAATTGTTTGTTTGTAGTGTTATTCTTGGAATAAAGACTTTACTTCTTTTTTTTTCAACTGTGATTATTTCAGCTTCGATGTTGTATTTAANGTAGCAAAAAAGAATTGTTTGTTTGTAGTGTTATTCTTGGAATAAAGACTTTACTTCTTTTTTCTCACCTGTGATTATTTCAGCTAGGATTTTTTATTTAAATAATTTTGTAATTCGTAATCTTGTACAATTGCAAAGTCCTTCAGATTTGTTTAAGTTTCGTATTAACATAACAATAGCGTTAATTTACAAATTTAATTCATGTGGAGGAAGACCTTCTTTAATACTTTTTAAATATTCTGTAGGCAAATTAATAAAAATATTATCGTCTGATTTATCTACTCCTTTGTAATTTGCTTTATCAATACAACGGTACGTTACTAATGTTCATATCATATTACTCAAAATTTTTTTGTTTAAAAAGAAATGTATTCATTGTGAGATGTTAATATAGCTTTACTTATGAAAGAATCATCATCATTATTAAAAATTTNTATCCAAATTTAACTTTGATAGCCCAGTTTTTAATTTTCGCATGAACCACCTTAAAAGTTCTTTGTTATTTTGAACAAAGGAATTGTCTAATCTTATAATTGGAAAAAAAAATGTAATGACGCTGCTCACAACGGCTCGTCTTATGACCGCTCAAGTCCATATCAAACGGCATTTTTGGAACTGTCGTCATCGTTATTTGATCGTTTACGATTACCTTATCTAAAACTCGGCTTAGTCATGGACAATTTAATAAGCAACATTTCTAAATTTCTCCTGGTAGAACATATTTCATGCGATTACTTTCGAAAAAAGTTTTGAGAACTAATAATGTAGAAGTTCCGTAAATAGTAAACATAAATTTATTTTTCAAGTGATTTTTTTAGAATATAAATCATAGTTAAATAATTACAGATGATTTAAATATGCTATCTCCAAATTTTTGTAGTATAAAAGATTACTTTGAGATAAACCTATCAAATTTTCAAATAGTTCCACAAGTTGGTTTTTAAATAAATTTAGAAAGAAGGGATCAAGTATGGACAATGGCATGTATGTTAGTATATTATCCACATGAGAAAAATAATTGCCAACATTGCTGCATATATTTGCAGCATATCAAAAAATTATATGAACTATAATTTATTAATTGTTAAACTAACATTAATAACATTAATTATAAGTAATTAAATATTTATTTATACATGGGAAAGCTGCTCCACTAAGATATAGTAATTTTTAAGTTTTTGAACAAAACTTTTAACCAAAAAAATTAGTTTATTAAATGAATTATTTATTAATGTAATTTATAATCAATCTAAATCAATAAACAGTAAATAAAAATTTACATTAAAACCAAGTTTTGAAGTACAAGAAAACATGCAGTAATCGAATATGAAATATCGGGGCTGCAGAGTGGTAAGGGGCCTCAGCTAGCATGCAGTAGGTCAGGGGTTCAATAATGTTTGGGAACTATTTTTTTTTGTCAGAATCCGTTAAAAAAAAGAAATAAAATTTAAAACGTGTGGTATGGTGGTGGGTAGCGTTATGTGTTGTACAGGGGACCGGAAGTACATAACAGGGGGTGGGGTGAAGGGGGATTAATATGTAAAATCCACTTCCATCACACTTTTTTACAAGGTCACCAATTTGAAATCTTTGATTTACTACGTAGGGTAGAACGTGCCTATAGAATAGCATAACCTCAAAAATGTTTAAAAAACTCAAAAAATCGGAAAATTTTATGGTTTCCTAAACAATAGCAATTTTGCTTCCGTTTTTCACTACTGGAAGAATTTGACAAAAGTCTTCATCTAAAATTATTATTTTATTTCCAAAAGGCTTATTACTACTAAATGAATCTTTTTAAGTCCTATCAATGATTTCTAACGCTTTTTTTGGTTTTATAGAAGCTTCATCCAAAATAATTACTTCTACATTACGTAATTTTTGTTTATCTGGCTCAAACTAAAAGACTGCACTTTCTATAGTGCTTAAGTCTAAACGAAGTCTGAAAGTTATGTCAGTGGTCATTCCCTTTAGAAGCAGAATAGAAGCAATACCTGTCCGAGCCATTGTAAGAATTTTTTTTAATTCATATGAAATAATAAATTTATGTTTTGTATAGAAAAGTTTTTTCAGAACAACCAGAACTATCGATGAAAAAATTTTTATCTTTTTTAAATTAATATTTTTATCTTTGCATCTTTATAAAGCCACGTATAATTGACCATGAGAAAATAAGGGTTTTTCTAAATACAAACCTACATTATCGAGACTTTGACCTTGAGATTAGCTTATTGTCATAGCAAATGCCACAACGATTGGAAATTGTTAAAGATACAAAAGAAACGGTTGTTTTAAGGAGTTTCCTGTGTCTAAAGTTATTCTTAGAATAAAGACCTTATTTACAAATTTTTTTCTAGTTATCATTTCTCTTTTTATGTTATACTGTACAAATTTTGTGATTTGTTAACGTAAACTATTACAGAGTCCATCTGATATACTTAAATCTCTCAGTAACATCACTATTGTACCAATTTTTTAATTTAGCTCATGAGGTGGTAATACTTCACGAATATTGTTCAACATTTCCTCCGGAAAATTTAAATAGATACTATCGTCTGATTTATCAACCCCTTTATAGGTTGCGTTATCTATACTATAGTAAGTTTTAATTTCTCCAGTTAATTTTTTAAGAATTTTATTATTCAAATAAGAGGT
>NW_019379766.1:83308-93625 GCF_000648655.2 Copidosoma floridanum | reverse complement strand
TATGATTTTTTTGTGACTTATCAATTGTTTTTCTTCATTTATTGTTAATTTTTTTAATTTGGTACTGAATTTTGAAGAATGTTCAAATCCTTTCTTTTATGATGAAAATGCAAGTGTACAAGAGTTGCGTATTATCAACACCTATGACATGCATGATCTTCCTGCTATCTTTTATTAATATTTTTGGTGACGAAATACAAGTTGAAAAAAATTTGAATCTTTTTCTTTTAAAAAAACTTTTTAAAAATTCAAGGTTTGTGCTGAACAATGGAGACCTACATGCATATTTTTTTTAGTTTCTTTCTTTGTAATATAGTCCTTTTTTTGATAATATTAAGACTATTCTCTCCAATGTGAAGACTCGAGAGAAATAGGGCTGGACTGTACAATCACCCTCTACGTGCGTAATTTTTTAGATACTCTTAGCAACGATGAAACAGCTGTTACCTTTTTTAATTGCATCGCTAAGCGCAAGAATTTTAGAACTAATCATATTGTAAGCAATGTATGTACTCAAACTAGCAAGTCTAAGTGTAATCGTAGAATAGCGCAGTTTTCAGATTAATACGCGGTCTTATGGAAATCAATAGTCTGTTTTAAACAGTATATTTATTAAATAAATTCAAAATTGTTTTTACTTCAATATCCTCTCCCTTTACTCAACAAGGGTATCTCTTTATTTTCACTACACTAAAAAAAAAAAAATTACTGACCAGGCAATGTCGGTAGTCAATAAAATTTTCCTTTGCTGGAGAAAAAAATTGTTACCATCCAATAACCATTCAAACGCCTTGCGCCTTTTTTTGGCTTATTGGATTATTCGTTTTTGCGTGAGGACTGTGACAAAATCATTTTTACCAGCCAATGTCGGTAATTATATTTAAATTACGTGCGAAAGCCGTGTTTACAAATGAGGTTATTGATCTGAATCTCCCACCTCCTAAATCCCGTCACCCCTGGAAAAAACGGTCCAAGGCCACACCTCTAGTGCCAGCTCCATGGCATATATATATATATACATATACCAGCCATATCACATATAGCTATGAAACTGTCTGGAAAAAGCTTTTCCTTACTACTGGCAGCGTCTAAATCGCTTACCGAAACAGTTTCTGTTTTCTATTAAAGTTACAAGAGTACATCGTAGTTCAGCACAGTAGTGGCTCAAAATAATTAAAAACTCTGTTTCCTGCTCAAAAGTATTCAAACCCCTTTTGACTTGAGTAGACAAAAGTAACAATGACTTTTATTTTGGGTACCTCCCAACCTTATTCTGACGATTTCTTAGTCTTGCGTTTCACCTTTGTACCCTCTGTGTATCCCGGGTTATTAGGCACAAGCTTAGACCTGAAAAATACGCCCTACTGATGTAACAATGGATTTTATAAGTGGAGTTCACACAACGTTTTTTTTTGCACCAAGTACGAGAATCATTTTGACCAAGGTTATTAAAGTAAAACTTATTACTTCTTACTGGTCTTCATTGCAAGTTTATCGAAGCTCTTTGTAAATCTAAATAGTTTTTCTTATTTCATTTTTATGACTACATTAAACACAGCGTGATTTTTTGTTTTTTTTAGATAATTGTATTTTGTAACCATTTGAGATTATTGTTAAACAAGTAGGCTTTGATTTAATTTTAAGGCTTTAGCCTTTTAAAAGATTTTAACTTCTTAGATTTTAAAACATATCACTCTAGAAAAAATACTCGTTTTGGTCCACTTGATTTGGTTGGTGAAAAAGTAGTTTAGGTTTCTCCCAATAAATTGCATTAAAACTGCATATTGCTAGTAAAACTTGTTCAATGAAGACATTGTATAGTGCATTTAGAAGATTTTAGTCCATAGAACATTGTACATATAAAAGAAGTGATATTTCTAAGCTTAGTCAAAAGTGATAGTGATTTGAAGATGGTGATTCCAGAAAACTATTTTTATCACATTTCTCTCTTTTACTTCTAAAAAGATAAAAATGCAGTGTAGGCTCATCAAAAATTGCTGATTAGTCATGATTGTAAGTATTTAAGTGAATGCTAGTGGCAGTATGAGTTCGCTCGTTTTTGGTGTGGGAATTTTGATGCTGGAGATAGACCTTGCTCTGATTTAAAAAATTCTTCAAAATATTAAAGTAGAACAAGATATTTTACCTTACGACATAGCAACGAAAACATAATACGACCAGAAAACAGTTTTAAAATATTGACATAATGCTGGATACCAAAAAGAGCTTAATGCTTTATTTCCACATCAGTTAACAGAGAAAATTCAATGGATTAACTTTCCATGCAGAACAAAATAAACTTAAGCCTTTTTGAGAAAAGTGACTACAAGTTGATAAACGTGCATTATTAACGACACTACTGAGTAAAAATAAATGTGGTCGATGCACAAAAAAGCTCTACAGACAGTTAGAGAGCTCATATGGATGCCAAAATGAGAACGCCTTTTTGATTGATCAATTTTAGCCATTTTTCTTCTTGCCTGCTGCAATTACATTAGCTATTGCCAATAAAAAATTTTTTTGTTATTTGATTTTTTGGAAGCAGCTCACGATGAACAATTTCTTTCCTGTTTTACCAAGCACTCAGAATTATCTTTTTTGGCATCCATATGAGCTCTCTAACTGTCTGTAGAGCTTTTTTGTGCATCGACCACATTTATTTTTACTCAGTAGTGTCGTTAATAATGCACGTTTATCAACTTGTAGTCACTTTTCTCAAAAAGGCTTAAGTTTATTTTGTTCTGCATGGAAAGTTAATCCATTGAATTTTCTCTGTTAACTGATGTGGAAATAAAGCATTAAGCTCTTTTTGGTATCCAGCATTATGTCAATATTTTAAAACTGTTTTCTGGTCGTATTATGTTTTCGTTGCTATGTCGTAAGGTAAAATATCTTGTTCTACTTTAATATTTTGAAGAATTTTTTAAATCAGAGCAAGGTCTATCTCCAGCATCAAAATTCCCACACCAAAAACGAGCGAACTCATACTGCCACTAGCATTCACTTAAATACTTACAATCATGACTAATCAGCAATTTTTGATGAGCCTACACTGCATTTTTATCTTTTTAGAAGTAAAAGAGAGAAATGTGATAAAAATAATTTTCTGGAATCACCATCTTCAAATCACTATCACTTTTGACTAAGCTTAGAAATATCACTTCTTTTATATGTACAATGTTCTATGGACTAAAATCTTCTAAATGCACTATACAATGTCTTCATTGAACAAGTTTTACTAGCAATATGCAGTTTTAATGCAATTTATTGGGAGAAACCTAAACTACTTTTTCACCAACCAAATCAAGTGGACCAAAACGAGTATTTTTTCTAGAGTGATATGTTTTAAAATCTAAGAAGTTAAAATCTTTTAAAAGGCTAAAGCCTTAAAATTAAATCAAAGCCTACTTGTTTAACAATAATCTCAAATGGTTACAAAATACAATTATCTAAAAAAAACAAAAAATCACGCTGTGTTTAATGTAGTCATAAAAATGAAATAAGAAAAACTATTTAGATTTACAAAGAGCTTCGATAAACTTGCAATGAAGACCAGTAAGAAGTAATAAGTTTTACTTTAATAACCTTGGTCAAAATGATTCTCGTACTTGGTGCAAAAAAAAACGTTGTGTGAACTCCACTTATAAAATCCATTGTTACATCAGTAGGGCGTATTTTTCAGGTCTAAGCTTGTGCCTAATAACCCGGGATACACAGAGGGTACAAAGGTGAAACGCAAGACTAAGAAATCGTCAGAATAAGGTTGGGAGGTACCCAAAATAAAAGTCATTGTTACTTTTGTCTACTCAAGTCAAAAGGGGTTTGAATACTTTTGAGCAGGAAACAGAGTTTTTAATTATTTTGAGCCACTACTGTGCTGAACTACGATGTACTCTTGTAACTTTAATAGAAAACAGAAACTGTTTCGGTAAGCGATTTAGACGCTGCCAGTAGTAAGGAAAAGCTTTTTCCAGACAGTTTCATAGCTATATGTGATATGGCTGGTATATGTATATATATATATATGCCATGGAGCTGGCACTAGAGGTGTGGCCTTGGACCGTTTTTTCCAGGGGTGACGGGATTTAGGAGGTGGGAGATTCAGATCAATAACCTCATTTGTAAACACGGCTTTCGCACGTAATTTAAATATAATTACCGACATTGGCTGGTAAAAATGATTTTGTCACAGTCCTCACGCAAAAACGAATAATCCAATAAGCCAAAAAAAGGCGCAAGGCGTTTGAATGGTTATTGGATGGTAACAATTTTTTTCTCCAGCAAAGGAAAATTTTATTGACTACCGACATTGCCTGGTCAGTAATTTTTTTTTTTTTAGTGTAGTGAAAATAAAGAGATACCCTTGTTGAGTAAAGGGAGAGGATATTGAAGTAAAAACAATTTTGAATTTATTTAATAAATATACTGTTTAAAACAGACTATTGATTTCCATAAGACCGCGTATTAATCTGAAAACTGCGCTATTCTACGATTACACTTAGACTTGCTAGTTTGAGTACATACATTGCTTACAATATGATTAGTTCTAAAATTCTTGCGCTTAGCGATGCAATTAAAAAAGGTAACAGCTGTTTCATCGTTGCTAAGAGTATCTAAAAAATTACGCACGTAGAGGGTGATTGTACAGTCCAGCCCTATTTCTCTCGAGTCTTCACATTGGAGAGAATAGTCTTAATATTATCAAAAAAAGGACTATATTACAAAGAAAGAAACTAAAAAAAATATGCATGTAGGTCTCCATTGTTCAGCACAAACCTTGAATTTTTAAAAAGTTTTTTTAAAAGAAAAAGATTCAAATTTTTTTCAACTTGTATTTCGTCACCAAAAATATTAATAAAAGATAGCAGGAAGATCATGCATGTCATAGGTGTTGATAATACGCAACTCTTGTACACTTGCATTTTCATCATAAAAGAAAGGATTTGAACATTCTTCAAAATTCAGTACCAAATTAAAAAAATTAACAATAAATGAAGAAAAACAATTGATAAGTCACAAAAAAATCATACGTCTTATGCACGTGTATTCAGACCAACTGAATTACGTTTATAGTTTACTTCGAAGAAAAAAATGAGATTTTTTTTAACTTTATTGCCTGACCAACAAAATTAAACGAAAATCGTATGAAAATAAAATGCATTAAAAGTTTTGTTACAGCACTACTCTGTTATTTATAAATTTCTATTGTCAAATGAAAAGAATTTAAATACTTTTCAAACATAAGCACTTCATTAAATAAGAAAAAGGGCAAGAAAAGTATGCGCATCTAAGGCTTTTATTGCGTGAAGCTCAACGATTCTCTTAATTTAGCTAAGAAAGAGTTAATTTGAAATTCTTTTGACAAATTATGATAAAGTTGAAAAAAAACGTAAGAAGATAACACACGTCACATGTAATAGTTAAGCATCATTTTTCTACACTCATGGACTAATATAGAAAAAAAAAAATTTTAATTTGTTTTTAATTTTACTACGTGTCAAAAAAATTAATTCAACAAGGCATTGAGTTAAAGTGCGTTAAGGGCGTTGATTCATCGCAGCTTTTTCGTTTTTTAACTCTTACTATAAAAAATAAAATTTGAATATTTTTTCAACTTCATCACCATGACAAAAAGAGAAAAAAAAGCAAGAAGATTACAATCGGCAAGTAAAATTATTAACCAGAACTCTATGACTTTTATAAATAAACATTAAAGAAATAGGACTTAAATTTTTTTGAAACCTCACCTCTTGATTGAAAAACAAAAAAAGAAGGCTGAAGGTGAAAAGATTAAGTATGTCAAGTGCATTCATTTAGTGCAGTATCTCTGTCTGTAAGTTTCACTATAAAAAAATTTGATTTGAATTCTTCAAAAACCTTATAACCTGAAGAAAAAAAGCTCCAGAATGCGACAAGATACTACGTATTAAGCGTGATTACTCAGCCTGAATTCCTATTTTCTTTTATTTGGCTTCGTAAGAATAGAATCTTCATTTTTTAGATACTTTAGTGCTACATTAGGAGCCAAAAAACCTAATCAGTGCTAAAAGAATTAATGTATTGCGCGTGTTTATTTAGCGGACTTTTATAAACTTAGAATACTTTATCTAAAACAATAGGGTTAACATTTTTCAAATATTTTATCACCTGATTGAAACTAAAATGAGAGAAATCAAAAGGATCCGTACGTAACTGGTGTTAAAATAGTGCAGTTTATTTACTTTGTTAATTTTGCTTTGAAAAAATTTGAATTAAACTCTTAAAAATATGTACATGCACTATGAGGGACAGCTCTTCCACTTTTTGCTTTTTACTTTAAAAGAATATGACTTAAATGTTTGGAAAACTCAAGTACTATATTAGAAGAAGAAAAAGTTAGGCCCGTCAAATACAATAATTTTGTGCAACTTTATGAGTTTAAAAATTGTACTTTAAAAAATAGAAATCAAATTATTTTCAAACCTCACTGCCTCTTACAAACAGAGAGATTTATAGATTTTAAAGTTTCTTACCTATTTGATTCGTTTATTTAGAGCAACTTTTTTTCTTTTTGCATTTGACAGTGCGCATGTTAGATCCTAATTTTTCTGAAACATAAATACCATATTAAAGACTAAATAAAAAACATAGCAAGATGTATATGCACATTGCGTGCGTTTATGTAGCCCAATTCTTGAAATTTAAAAAACTAACTTTTAATGAATTGGATTAGAACTTTTTTTAAGCTCATCTTTTTATCTAAACCCAAGAAATCAGAGGAGGTGAGAAGATCACATGCTTCAACAGCTTTAACGTAGCACATTTTTTCTTACACTTTCAATTCTACTATAAAATTATAGGATGGAAATATTTCTGAATCCAAATAATATCCTCAAGCAAGTTGTTAGTATAATTTTAATTTATCATCACTAGGAGTTCAGTAATTCCAAGATTATACTTCACTGTATTTTTCGAGGATTTTTCGTTTGCAGAGTACTTCTAGTAAACCACCAATGTACTACAAAACCATANGAAACTATGGTTTTGTAGTACATTGGTGGTTTACTAGAAGTACTCTGCAAACGAAAAATCCTCGAAAAATACAGTGAAGTATAATCTTGGAATTACTGAAAACTTAGTGATGATAAATTAAAATTATAAGAAATTTAAATAATTTATACATGATTAAAGTAATTACGACTTTTTGTTGTTTAGAATTTAATCATTAAAAAAATAATATATACCTGGTTTCTCTAAACATAGAGGAGAGTTCTAAAAAAAACTCTCAACGTACCATTAATACCTTCTCAGTGGTGTGGAAATTTACTGATCAATATATAACTAATGCTTAACGATGAACATCAAAAACTCTTCTTCCTTACTAAATTCTGGGCACCAGCCTCTTCCCACTAACAGATAAAATTTAAAGACTCTCCTTTTAAGTAAGAACAGTAGGGGGTTGGCGCATGGAGCGCACTGGGGGGCGTCAGCCTCACTAGTATGTATACATTAACACACTTCTTTTTATTTATTGATAATGTTGACGTCAAATATGAGTTAACATAGTGCTGTCCTTATTTTAATCACACCTAACTGAAAAAAAGTCTAAAAAGTTACTGACGGTGTCTGTGCGGCATGTTCAAGCAGCACAACCATCATTTCTGTTCTCTTGAAAATTCTTGCTTTACGTTTTCAGTATCACTGGAGTATTAATATTTTGGCTGAATTCATCAGAAATATAGTTGTCAGTAACTGAATTTTTGTTTTGTAGCGTCTTCTGAGATAATAAATCAATTTTTTTGGAAATTAATTCTTCTTGGCAAATAAAATTTCATTATAATAAAAAAAAATTTGAATTAGTATTACGTATGGAATTAATTGTAAATAATTCTTTTAATATTGAACAAGTCTGTAACACCATAAAACAAAAAACTAATTTATAGATTGGTCTTGTATTCTTAGCTCAACGGTCCAGCCTATTGCAAATTCTTACGAAACTAATTGCCTGGGCTGTTGGAGGACGTCTTGCTCGCGCCATGACTGAGGCTTATTGATCAGCATAATAGACGCCCAGCCTATTTTACAGCTAATATCAGGAAGCATCTTGACGACACCCATCCAAACAAGTGGACAGATCGTAAAGCTCCAATAGCATGGCCAGCATGTTCCCCTGACCTGAACACGTTGGACTATTTTTTGTGAGGCAGCGTCAAGAATTCATGATATAGAACAGCATCTGAAGATACTGTAGACTGTTGTCAGAGAATAGCACGGGCATTTTATAAGGTGCGAGAAAGAGAAATGGCCAAAAGATCTTTTAACATTGTTGTTCGATGAGCCGATTTGGCTATCGAAAACAACGAAGGATATATTTAACAATTATTGTAGAGGTGAAACATAAGTTCAGACGTAAACAAAACTATTACACCCTGCATAAATATCCACTTTTTTTGTGTTGTAATAATGTGTTGAAAAAATTCAAATTCTACTTACTTGAAACAAATTTTAAAACACTTAAAAAACGTTCTTAATAAATGCGCTCCATAAACATAATCTTCTTACATTTTTTTTTTACTTTTAGATGAAAAGCTTTTACCTACTTAGCACACTAAACAAAATATTTATCTACTTCAAAGGTTTTACACAGGAAGTGATTGTAAAAACTATTGAGAAATCAGCTAGGGAGTCACAGTACTCAGGCCCTTTTTTTAAATTTCGTAATAAACCTCTCAATGGAGCTTTAAAAGTATTGATTTCTTCGGTAGTGAATTTATGGATCCAGTTTCTTTACATATGGTGTGTGTATACTTATTTTATTTTGTGTTAACTTTTAAGTTTTCAAAGTCTTGCTAGTCAGTGTCTAGCCAAAAAGTATCAGAATGTGTTCGATTGCCCATCTCGAGTAGAAAAGGCTGAGATATCTGTCTAAAAATGAAGAAACTATGGTTTTGTAGTACATTGGTGGTTTACTAGAAGTACTCTGCAAACGAAAAATCCTCGAAAAATACAGTGAAGTATAATCTTGGAATTACTGAACTCCTAGTGATGATAAATTAAAATTATACTAACAACTTGCTTGAGGATATTATTTGGATTCAGAAATATTTCCATCCTATAATTTTATAGTAGAATTGAAAGTGTAAGAAAAAATGTGCTACGTTAAAGCTGTTGAAGCATGTGATCTTCTCACCTCCTCTGATTTCTTGGGTTTAGATAAAAAGATGAGCTTAAAAAAAGTTCTAATCCAATTCATTAAAAGTTAGTTTTTTAAATTTCAACAATTGGGCTACATAAACGCACGCAATGTGCATATACATCTTGCTATGTTTTTTATTTAGTCTTTAATATGGTATTTATGTTTCAGAAAAATTAGGATCTAACATGCGCACTGTCAAATGCAAAAAGAAAAAAAGTTGCTCTAAATAAACGAATCAAATAGGTAAGAAACTTTAAAATCTATAAATCTCTCTGTTTGTAAGAGGCAGTGAGGTTTGAAAATAATTTGATTTCTATTTTTTAAAGTACAATTTTTAAACTCATAAAGTTGCACAAAATTATTGTATTTGACGGGCCTAACTTTTTCTTCTTCTAATATAGTACTTGAGTTTTCCAAACATTTAAGTCATATTCTTTTAAAGTAAAAAGCAAAAAGTGGAAGAGCTGTCCCTCATAGTGCATATACATATTTTTAAGAGTTTAATTCAAATTTTTTCAAAGCAAAATTAACAAAGTAAATAAACTGCACTATTTTAACACCAGTTACGTACGGATCCTTTTGATTTCTCTCATTTTAGTTTCAATCAGGTGATAAAATATTTGAAAAATGTTAACCCTATTGTTTTAGATAAAGTATTCTAAGTTTATAAAAGTCCGCTAAATAAACACGCGCAATACATTAATTCTTTTAGCACTGATTAGGTTTTTTGGCTCCTAATGTAGCACTAAAGTATCTAAAAAATGAAGATTCTATTCTTACGAAGCCAAATAAAAGAAAATAGGAATTCAGGCTGAGTAATCACGCTTAATACGTAGTATCTTGTCGCATTCTGGAGCTTTTTTTCTTCAGGTTATAAGGTTTTTGAAGAATTCAAATCAAATTTTTTTATAGTGAAACTTACAGACAGAGATACTGCACTAAATGAATGCACTTGACATACTTAATCTTTTCACCTTCAGCCTTCTTTTTTTGTTTTTCAATCAAGAGGTGAGGTTTCAAAAAAATTTAAGTCCTATTTCTTTAATGTTTATTTATAAAAGTCATAGAGTTCTGGTTAATAATTTTACTTGCCGATTGTAATCTTCTTGCTTTTTTTTCTCTTTTTGTCATGGTGATGAAGT
>NW_019379766.1:49178-76725 GCF_000648655.2 Copidosoma floridanum | reverse complement strand
ACTTCATCACCATGACAAAAAGAGAAAAAAAAGCAAGAAGATTACAATCGGCAAGTAAAATTATTAACCAGAACTCTATGACTTTTATAAATAAACATTAAAGAAATAGGACTTAAATTTTTTTGAAACCTCACCTCTTGATTGAAAAACAAAAAAAGAAGGCTGAAGGTGAAAAGATTAAGTATGTCAAGTGCATTCATTTAGTGCAGTATCTCTGTCTGTAAGTTTCACTATAAAAAAATTTGATTTGAATTCTTCAAAAACCTTATAACCTGAAGAAAAAAAGCTCCAGAATGCGACAAGATACTACGTATTAAGCGTGATTACTCAGCCTGAATTCCTATTTTCTTTTATTTGGCTTCGTAAGAATAGAATCTTCATTTTTTAGATACTTTAGTGCTACATTAGGAGCCAAAAAACCTAATCAGTGCTAAAAGAATTAATGTATTGCGCGTGTTTATTTAGCGGACTTTTATAAACTTAGAATACTTTATCTAAAACAATAGGGTTAACATTTTTCAAATATTTTATCACCTGATTGAAACTAAAATGAGAGAAATCAAAAGGATCCGTACGTAACTGGTGTTAAAATAGTGCAGTTTATTTACTTTGTTAATTTTGCTTTGAAAAAATTTGAATTAAACTCTTAAAAATATGTATATGCACTATGAGGGACAGCTCTTCCACTTTTTGCTTTTTACTTTAAAAGAATATGACTTAAATGTTTGGAAAACTCAAGTACTATATTAGAAGAAGAAAAAGTTAGGCCCGTCAAATACAATAATTTTGTGCAACTTTATGAGTTTAAAAATTGTACTTTAAAAAATAGAAATCAAATTATTTTCAAACCTCACTGCCTCTTACAAACAGAGAGATTTATAGATTTTAAAGTTTCTTACCTATTTGATTCGTTTATTTAGAGCAACTTTTTTTCTTTTTGCATTTGACAGTGCGCATGTTAGATCCTAATTTTTCTGAAACATAAATACCATATTAAAGACTAAATAAAAAACATAGCAAGATGTATATGCACATTGCGTGCGTTTATGTAGCCCAATTGTTGAAATTTAAAAAACTAACTTTTAATGAATTGGATTAGAACTTTTTTTAAGCTCATCTTTTTATCTAAACCCAAGAAATCAGAGGAGGTGAGAAGATCACATGCTTCAACAGCTTTAACGTAGCACATTTTTTCTTACACTTTCAATTCTACTATAAAATTATAGGATGGAAATATTTCTGAATCCAAATAATATCCTCAAGCAAGTTGTTAGTATAATTTTAATTTATCATCACTAGGAGTTCAGTAATTCCAAGATTATACTTCACTGTATTTTTCGAGGATTTTTCGTTTGCAGAGTACTTCTAGTAAACCACCAATGTACTACAAAACCATAGTTTCTTCATTTTTAGACAGATATCTCAGCCTTTTCTACTCGAGATGGGCAATCGAACACATTCTGATACTTTTTGGCTAGACACTGACTAGCAAGACTTTGAAAACTTAAAAGTTAACACAAAATAAAATAAGTATACACACACCATATGTGAAGAAACTGGATCCATAAATTCACTACCGAAGAAATCAATACTTTTAAAGCTCCATTGAGAGGTTTATTACGAAATTTAAAAAAAGAGCCCTTTATTATTACGCCTGAGTATGGAGTGTAAATGCTGAGTAGGTTACATGTGTGAGTTATGAGTGTTCAAGGTAAAGTGAGTGTTGGAGTGTATTATTTTCGTAATTTCTTAGGCTTCTAAAGCTACTGTTTCGGCACTAGCAAGAGTTTTTGGTTCATTTGACATCATGTTAGCCTTGAATCAATCAGGTTGGCTTCGCATAAATGCTTAATGCCTAACTGTTGTATGTTGCTCTAATTTTAGCTTCTCTCGCACCTTGGTTAATCAGTTAAGATATTCTCTCATGAGATTTACGAGTGGTTTTCTCTCATTTTGTCTAAGAGCTTGTGATGTTGGTTATGTATTAAACACAGATTTGAGAAGAAGCAAACGGTGCTTTTAAATGGCTTACAACATTGGCTTATGTATGAAATTCTACTTTATCTAAGCATCTTTTTGTTCTAGTTTTAAGCCTTAAAGTAATTGTTATTAAGATCTTAGGTTCTCTTGCATCTACAAAAAAGATCCAACTGCTTCAAATATTTTGCTAGAAGTCTCCAAGTGGTGCATTTTGGCTACTGTACATGGGTGCAAGAAGAGCAGTTTGATTGATACGTAAAGCTAAATTCTGGAGAGCTACGCCACATGATAATTTCAGATTTTTATCTAATTCTTCAGCTTCCCTTGCCTTATAGTATTGTTCTAGTTACTGTGCTCTTGTAACAACATTAGCTACTTTGTTCATATCCATAAGTGTATGATCCATCACGAAAAAAATTGTTAAAGTGAGAACGAAACAAAATAGATTGGACATGAAAATTAAAAAAGTTATAAAAAAAATTTTTTGATTGAGTTAAAGCATATTTAAAGAAGAACTAAAATCATAGTTCAACAAGTTAATTTTATTTTTATTTATCAGGAACTAGCCATTGGCCCAAGGGCCTTATTAGCTTTTACTTACAATATGCTTTCTCTTTTAATTATTGACTCGGCGTTGTGGTGTTAGATTTCACAAAGTTATATATATAGAGTGTTGTATATGTGTCATACATCAAACGTACGTTAACCTAATGTTAGAATTTTAGTCTATTCTAAATCATAAGTTGCGTATTGTAACTTATTTTTCTATTTCTTTTCCAAGTAAGGGTATTTGCCAAGCATTAGTCTGTTTTTTGCTTGGAGGCATTTTATTAACAAAAGCTCAAATCATGTTTTATCGACTGGAATTTTCCATTAAAATATGTAAATATAGAAAAAATTTTACTTTAAAACGTAGTTATGTTTTTTTGATTAGTTCACGAATCTATAAGTTGTAACACTACACAGAAGTACTCGTAGCGATGATGATAGTTAGGCTGCTGCTCATAATGTGGGAAGTCAGTTCGATGGTTCTTTGTTTTTTGTTCCACTTTGATTCATTTCCAAGACAGTAATCCAGTTTACTCCAGCTTTTCTGACAAAGTTTTGTCACTAAATTTAGTTTTACGTTTGCTTGACATAAGTGATTTTGATAAGTAGCTTAATTACTAAATAAAGTCGTATATTTGCTTCAAAGATGTGATTAGACTTACTCTTCAACCGTTATAGTTACTGTAGAATACCTAGTGTAAAAAAATCGTGAATATTAGTATATGCTAGGAGGTTTTATTTTCTTGCATCTTGGGAAAATACGTCAGGTTGGAGATTTAAGCGATCAATCAGAAATTAACTTTATTTCTCTCGATTCACACAAGTTCATTCGTGGTGCAATAGTTATACTAATATAGGTAGTTAAAAATGTTAATTTCTCAGACGATACTTCTTCGTACGTGATAACGCCAAAATGTATATGTTGTATATCTGACGTAGTAAAGAATCTTAAAATTGCTACAGTTAACTTTTTTTGTTATATTAGTGTGAATTGATGTTGTGCGGTAAGTGCTTTCTAAGATTAGTGGAGATTACACACGCAGTTTAAGTTTTGCATCAGAAGCTTTTTTAAAAAAAAATAAAGATATATGTAACACAGTTACAAAAGCAGGTGTACAACTCAATGCTTGAAAATCGTTGAGCATCAGTATTTTATATTCTTCTAATAGAGCTTAGTGTTCTCAAGTTATAAATATCAAGTAGATGAAATGAAAATTAACTAAAGTGTCTACTTATCTTGATATTGTCCACTAATAGAACAGCACGCATATTTACACAGCCACGTTAGCTCAATTCATTAAAATTAATGGTAAAACGATCAGTAACGTATGGATTCATAAAAAGTTTAGTAAGTACGATTAAAGTCTGCTGTCCTTTTTCTTAGTTTTATTATTGTCGTCTGGAACTATATAAATCGTTTCTTATAATTTGGCCTTATGTGTAACATTGTTGTTATATTATTTCGTTTTGATGTGTAATTGTTTGGTTAGGTTAGGTTCTTTTTATTTATTTTTTAATTTTTTCCATGATCTCGTTGTTTTATCTGTATGTATTCCAAAATTTTAAATGTTATGTTATTTTTGAGTTATACTTCTATAGGTGCATTATGAGGGAGAGTGAAGCAATGATTTAAAATTAGTGGCCTTGAGAAAAAATGTAACGAAAGTGGATTTTGCAAGTTACTCTCACTTTGCCCCACTCCTTTTGACGTTCTTCCCGTTCCTTCTGCACCACACAGTGCCACCACACTACACCACATATTTTGAATTTCATGAATTGTTTTCCTTTTTGTTGTAGCAAAATCTAAGAAAAAAATAAGTAAGTATGAAAAAAAAAAAAAAAAAAATGTAGCAAAATCTAAGAAAAAAATAAGTAAGTATGAAAAAAAAAAAAAAAAATAGTTTTCAAAGAGATTGAAATACCTGACCTTCTAGAAGCTAGTTGAGACCACTCTGCTATAAGCAGTCCTGACAAGGGAAATTGGATTACTGCATTGTATCTTGCAGTTCGTAACTAATTTAATGCAAATTGTTATTTACTATATATTGATTCACTTCGATTGAATATAAAGAAAATCAGTATATAACTCATTTAACAAAATAATTTTGCTATTCAAGTATTTCTTTCGAAAAGTTGGCAATTGATATATTGTAGCAGAGCAGTTTTTCTTTTTGTAATTAAATATCATTAACTTATTACAAATCTGTTACTTTTACAATAAATAAATAATTGTGTGTACAATTTTTTTAGGGTCTAAACAATTTTTGTACTAAACGAATGGATTAATTTATAATTATTGGGTTTTATTCTTTAACGATCTTTCTTTTCGTAATTTTATAGATTTTTTTACTTGAGAACGTTTTTTTACATAGTGACCAGCGAAAAATTTTAGAGCAGTGATAGGAGCGCAAACATGTGCAGCTGAGCTGGCAATTTTTTTCTTGTATGGATGTACTTACATTCATACTCTAATGAATACTTGATCCCCTCTTTCTAAGTTGACTTAAAAACCAACTTGTAAATCTGTTTGAAAATCAGATAGGCTTATGTAAAAGTAAATTTTTTTACCAAAAAATTGAGAGAACCTTCCAGATCGTGTACATATAATTTCACGTGATTCTTCCGAAAGGTTACTTGTTAAATTGTGATTTTTTACAATCAAATATGTTATAAGGGGACAGTTAAGTAAACTGCAGTTTTTTTTTTAATTTTTCATGCTATTTTAAATTTATGTTTAAAGTGAGAATCACCTACCAGAAAAATGTATGTGACCTGAACGTCTTATAGGCACATTTACTGGCGTGTAACAATACTCTATTGTAAAAAGAAGTACGGCAGGATGGTTTACCTAGATTTCTTTAAAAAAATCATTTTTAAAGTATTTAATGTAGAAAAAGAATAAATCTGTGAATGTGATTTTAGAGATGTAATAAGCCTTGTCAGTAGGAGGTTGTTTTGATATGTTTAGAAAATTCAATAAAAGCAAACAGTCTTTTACCGGCCAGCCCAAATAATAATGATATTGCTTTGTGCCACAATGCATTTTTCATGATCGTTAATTTACCGAACATTTAAAAACTAAGTTTATCAATACCTTATAAACATAAGTATACTCATTTATACAATAATTGCACCACTATTGTATGCAAAACTGTTGCATATAAGATATTTTTTAACTCATTACTGTATTGTTTTCCATAAAGTTTTCTGAAAGTATAGCCTTATACCTAGATACCCACACTCATACTGTCCACTGGCTTCGTTATTTTAAGAGTAGTCCTTATTTAAATTCTTAAAATAACATACAATGGAGGTACTATCAAATTTTATATTTATTTAAAAACAAAACGACGTTTCCGCCGTTTGGACAATGTCCCGGTCCTCATCANGCACCACTATTGTATGCAAAACTGTTGCATATAAGATATTTTTTAACTCATTACTGTATTGTTTTCCATAAAGTTTTCTGAAAGTATAGCCTTATACCTAGATACCCACACTCATACTGTCCACTGGCTTCGTTATTTTAAGAGTAGTCCTTATTTAAATAATTAAAATAACGTCCAATGGTGGTACTGTCAAATTTTATATTTATTAAAAAACAAAACGACGTTTCCGCCGTTTGGACAATGTCCCGGTCCTCATCAGGTACAAAAATCTATAAGTAAAAAAAATTATTTACCATACAAATTTTGATAAATACAATAAACGCAAATTGAGTAAAGTGTATAATATACCTCTGACTCTTACGAAGCAAATGTAAAACCGTAATGTAGTCAGAGTTTTGAGTTTCATGGCTTTCATACCCTACACATACACAAATGACACAATTTACGCATATAATACAATCAAATAAGAATCGCAAGCAGTTCCTTGTGAGACATACGTAAACAGATCATGTTTTCCTAATACTATGAATGAAAGAGGCCCTCAAATTGTACACATCAAGTAAGCCTTCTTTCTGAATTGACGTAACGAGAGACTTGTAACAATTTTTCAATTTTTCTGTGTCTTGTTGTCTATTATTATTATTATTAAAATAATGTATATTTAATATTTCAGAAAACAGGACGGGAATTTTTTTTTATAAGTTTGTTCTGTGTCTTAAATTTTTATTTTATCAATTTCAAAGTTGTGTGTAAATTTAATCCTATGTTGTGATAGTACATATGTATCCTTTCTTTTCTCTATGTTCCTTTGATGTTCTGCCATTCTAAATTTTACAGCTTTTAATGTTTGACAAACAATAGCAGCTTCAATTCGCACATGGTATGTGGTAAACGACATTACTTTAATCGAGTGGCTCGGTTACGTCTTTTCTAAGTGAAAAGATCGAATTCAATTTATTGTTTCAACTGTATACAAGACCAATGTAAAGCTTCTTACAAAAATATTTAATAGAACCGTGCAAGTGGGGAATATACGGTAATAATAAGATTAGTTCATAATTATTATTGCTTCTAATGCAAATGTCAATCATGTTAACGTTCTTAAAGGTAATTATTCTTTTGTCTAAAAATTTATCAATAGATTTTTGAGGATAGTTTTTGTTCATTAAAAGTTCATTAAATGATTTTAAATTATCGTTATGAAATCAAGTATCTGCTAATTTAATACAAAAGTATACTAATGTGTGAATGATACCCATTTTATGTTGTATTGGATGGTGAGACAAAAAATTAAAGTATCAGCCTGAATGTGAGGATTTTTAGTGCCATTTAGTTAGTACAGTGTTGTTTTGTTCAATGACAAAGTTTAAATCTAGAAAACTAATGCTGTTGTTGTTGCACGTCGCAACAGTGAATTGTAATTCTAGACAACACCTATTATTAATGTTTTTAGAATAGCTGATATATTTAGTAGGCACACTTATAAGGATATCACCCACATACAACACATACAGAGAAACATCGAAACGTAACTTCTCTAAGCATGAAATTTTAAGCAAATGCATTACAAGATCACACAGTACTGGACTACAGGGACTGTCCATTGGAAAGCAAAAAACTTGTTAATAAAACTTGTTGTTGGAATTGAAAAAAGTTGAATTCAAAATTTAAGATCCACCTGCGCCAAATTTATTAAGGGGAACAAAGATTTAACCATTAAAGAATCTCCAAAAATGTCTTATTGCATTTATGGTAAAGGCTTTACTAGTATTGGTAAATACACTAATAACATTCAGACTAATGAGAGTGTAACCAGGTGAAATAATAATATTTTGAAATTTATTTTTCAACTGATAATTATTTTTTACGTGTGATTTTACCAACGAAATATTCTTAATCGAAAAATTAAAAAGAAATTTTAAGAAAATATAAGTTGGTAAATTTAGTGTTGAGACAATGATACGGATAAAAAAGTCTTTTTGTGTATTTATATTAGTTTTTTTTATAAATATCTTTATCAAACTTATTAGATTTTTTAAAAATACTGTATTGATCCTACTTGCTCACAAAATTTTTTGTATTTTTAATTAATTGCTTTAAAGAAATATTTTTAAGCTTAAAATAATATTCCTTATCACTTAATAATTCTTTCACTTCAATAATGTAAGTTTCTTAGTCAATAACAACAGTGATATTACCTTTATCTGTTCTTCAGTAATTAAACTGTGTTTCTTTTTTTTTAAGAAAGACTCGTCTTCGCTTTAAATTGTCTTGGAGAATTTCATTATTTAAAGAAAGACGAGCAAATGCATTCTGTGTATTGTTACTAATACTGTTTATTTGAATCATTTATACATTAGTAGACTTTTTCATTAAATAAGCAGACACTCAACTTCATAACAATAATTTAAAATTAATCAATAAATTTTTACTATCTTACAACTATCCTCAAGAATTTATTGATTAATTTTGAAACAAAAGACTAAATACCTTACAAAACATGAACATGATTAATATTAGCAATATAAACAATGATAATTATAAGCTAATCTTATTATTACCGTACATTTCTTACTTGCATGGTCCTATAGCAGCTTCACATTGGTCCTGTATACAGTTCAAACCATGGATTAAATTCAATCTTTCCACTTGGAAAAGATGTAACCAAGCCACTTGAAACAAATAATGTCATTTATCATATACCATGTGCTAACTGCAACTGCTGTTATGTCAGGCAAACATCAAGAGCTGTAAGGTTCAGAATAGCAGATCATAAAAGAGACATAGAGAAAGAAAAGGATAGATCTGTACTATTACAACATAGCATTCAATTTAGACACAACTTCAATTTTGATAAAATAACAATTTTAGACACAGAACAAAATTATAAAAAGCGTCTGTTTTCCGAAACGTTGAATTTAGATTATTTAAATAATAATATTACTAGACAACAAGGTACAGAAAAATAAAAAAATTACTACAAGTCTCTCGTTAAGTCAATTAAAAAAGGGGGCTTACTTGATGTTTATGACTTGAAGGCTCCTTTCATTTGTGATCTTAGAAAAACATAATCTGTTTACGTATGTCTTACAAGGAACTGCTGGCGATTCTTATTTGATTGTATTATGTGCGTATATCGTGTCATTTGTGTATGTGCAGGGCAGAAAAGCAACGAAACTTGAAACTCTGACTACATTACGGTTTTACATTCGCTTCGTAAGAGTCAGAGGTATATTATACACTTTACTCAATTCGCGTTTATTGGATTTATTAAAATTTGTATTGTAAATAATTTTTTTCACTTATAGATTTTTGTACCTGATGAGGGCGAGGACATTGTCCAAACGGCCGAAATGTCATTTTGTTTTTTATAAAATACAAAATTTGACAGAACCACCATTGAACGTTATTTTAATCATTAATTAACTGTCATGAGACGTCTTATATTATTATTTGTGGACGCTTGTGAAAGCTGTACGTTCTTTATATTTACATCGGCATCTACACTGTGCTGCTATGGAAAATACTAGATTGCAACAACTACTAACCATCCTTAGCAGTAGAGAGTTTGAGCCGCTTTCAAGGGTACTTTATACTTGGATGTTTTGGTAGAAGTGTAAGTTTTGATTCTTATAAGCTTAGTTGTGTTCAGAAGAAATTAAAAAGTGGTAAATTGAAGCGCAAATTTCTTAAATAAATGTAGGACTTTTTACGTTTTTTCAAGACATATCACACAATGTACTAACAAACTTAATTATGTTACCCTTTTTAGTTTCCGATGGAACATAAAATAGAAATAAGCTATTTCTAAACAACATAAATCAACTTTCAATAATAAAGTTTCGGACTTTTACACGAAAACTAATTTAAAAAAAAAAAATTGAATTAATTAAAGAAAAAATATTAAGTCATGGCTGTGAATCTCATGTGATAAATAAATTTATTTATTATTACGAATGAAAATTGGTGAGTGTTTTTACAAATATCGTTATAAGTTAAAAAAAAGTTCGATGCCCTTTACTCTTATAAGGAATTCGAGCGCAAAGGTGTGTACGGTACACTACCAGCTACAGCTACAAGTGTCAGTGCTGGCCCTGGCCTGGTTCAGTGCTCTGCATTTGTTAACAATAAAAGCATCAACGAAAAAAAGAACACTGGCTATGTAACCTTTCTATCACACCGCTACCAGATTGTGTCTCAAGCATATTCGAGTTGGGCGATAAATTTAATTTTATTTCTAATGTTAATAAACGTAAATATTCTCAATTTTTTAGGAATGTTGAACATTTGCTAAGATAAACTAGAGAATTCAAGATTGTCAAAAAATAACTACTTAACATTATTGGTAACAATAGACATACTGATCTACTCGTCTTTCTTCAAATAATGAAATTCTCCCAGACTATTTAAAGCGATCACGAGTCTTTTTTTAAAAAAAGTGAGCACATTTCAACAGCAAAAGCGGACAAAGGTGATATCACTGTTGTCATTGACAAGAAAACTTACAATAATGAAGTAGAAGGATTATTAAGCGATGACAAATATTATTTACAGCTAGAAAATAATTCTTTGAGTAAGCAAGGAGAAATAATACAGTAGTTTTAATAAATTAAATAAGTTTGTTGAAGATATTAATGAGAAAGCTTGCCTTAATGCTACTAACTAGTAAAAATACATAAAAAATACTGTCCTATCCATATTATTTTCTTGACACTGAATGCACATACTTCAATTTTTCAAAATTTCTGTCTCATTTTTTGATAAAGAATTTTCCGCTGGTGAAATAACTCGTAAAAAATAATTATCAGTTGAAAAATAAATTAAATGAATAAGTTTGGCAGATTGTACAAGCTCCATTACGACAGGTTGATACCTTATTAGGTTATATGGTGATACAGTTGCGTGGAAGATGAGAAAATAGAATTACGTTGCAATCGTAACCTGCGAGGCAAAATACGTAGCGATGTGTAATGCAAGTCAGGAGTTGATAAGACTGGAAAACTCGATAAGCCTAATGTTATCTCATACTCTGTTGACTGCGGACCTTTAATGTGGCCACAACGCTGCCAGAGCAAGTGCTAAGATAGATGGTGGTAAAAAAATGAGACACGTGACTGAAATTAAAGCTGACTATGTTAAAGAATGTGTTACTAGAAAAATAATAACTGTTTAACAGATTCCATCCAAGGTGCAACTGGCAGATATTTTTACAAAACTTCTGCGGTTTGAACAACATGAAAATCTAACAACAGAATTTTTGAGTATGAATCAGTAGTGAATTGCATGATAATAAAAGTTAAACCTATGGTTGTAAAGTTTATAAATTGACAATAGATTAATAATGGCAATGGACATGCAAATAAATGTTTCTCTCTGTATATTTCAGCTCGTTACTCCCAATCCCATAAGCGTTTCAGAAGCCAACATGATATTCATCTTTGACTGCTTATTCACTTAACCTGATTTTTAATATACAAATGTTACTTGTGTACACTCATTATTACATTATTTTGTTAAATTTAGATACAATTAAAAGAGAGTGTGAGATAGACTTAACGCTCGTAACCAAATTTCAACAAATGCGTAATATTGAGGGGTCGAGACACTGCTACGCTACCTGTTCTTTTTTTAGTCAGTCTGTTAGTCGGTACGCACACCTTGCCTTTGCTTCTTCTTCTTTCAACTTGATTTGGCTTTTTAGTTCAGCTTACGATTGTTCTTTACATTGTTATAACTTAAGATAACGCTTACTTAAGGTAGTAAGAATAAACATGTTCGTACTTTGTAATAACAGTGATAGGATGTAACCTATGATTTCTCAATCCCATACCCGTACATTCACACATTTAACAATAAATATATCATAAATCAGGGTTAGCATCGAAAGGAGAATAAACTCTGTATCTGGAGTTTTCTTTTGAATAAAATAAAAAAGATGTGGAGCATTACTTCTACCGATAAAATAAACCAACGTATTCACACTTTACTGGACTGACTTGGGGCAAGCAGAATTCTTTAACCGGAATCTAGGTGTATCATGTGAGCAAAGCAAGTACAATTAAGTAAATCCAAATTACAAATTAAGCAAACATGCCTCTTCTTTAGAGTACTAACTAAAACGTTGTAAATGTAAGGAATAAACTTAACGACCATAAGCTGAGATATGTGATGTATTCATCAGCTGAAAACAAAGAAATGATACATGGCAGCAAATGCTGAAACTAAAAATGAAGCCAAGTGGGTGTGAGAAATTAGAGGCATTAGATAAAAAACGAGAGCAATAGTGATGAAGATTTCTACTACAATGGAGAAAAAATTAAAAAATAACGAAAAAAGCAATAAATAACTCACTAAACAAAGCATTAACGACCACAGATGAAACCAGGGTACTAACGAATAAAAATAAAAGAGGTAAACTAAAGAATACAAAAGAAAGTAGACTAAGTAGAGACAGTGAACCAAAGCATCACGAGAAAAAAAAAAAAAAACGAAAATTATAGAACGGGGGAAATATTGATGGCTCAGGGGAAACAAATAGGTCCATCAAAAATACCAAGAAATGCAGCCATTTTCAAGAGGCCTACCTCACTGCCTTTGAATGAAAAATGAAGGGGCCAGAAGAGCATGGCGATAGAAAATGACGGAAGACGTTATCTGGAGAGTGGAATGAAAGAAATAGGTGACAAATTAAAGTAAATTAAAAAAGTGACATTTGCAGTAGCGTCTCATCCCACGAATAGAGACTGACCAACTTGGACTAACCTGCAACCACGCAAGTAATGGCAGAGGAATATTTATCGATCTAAACTCACAGCCAAATGAAAAAAGAGCTTATACCTGAGGCAATGAGGACTATATGCCAAAGTTATAACATAACACTCTAACGTCACTGAGCCATATAATGAGTAATTTTTCATTTTTTGATAGTGACCTAATCAATGTATCACTATTTAAAAGAATAGTAAGGATCATTATTCCAATGTTGGGCAGAAAAACCCAAAAAATTTTTTAGAATTATTAAAAGCAGGTAAAAAGGAAAAGAAGCTGAAAATTTTCGCACACACATTAGCTTAATATAGCACAGTCCAAAAATTTCGTCAGAAATTTTCAAGCATACATGGCAGTACAAGCAACGCTTATACGTTAAAAGCGCAACTAAAGATAATCTAACAACAAAATGAGAAATTACTAGGAGATGACAGTAAAAGAGTGCAACATCTTCCCGATACAGTGACGATGCTACACGATTTTAATCTAAGCCTATTGCCAATTTGAGAACAAGTTTTAAAAGATAGAGTAGATGCGGACGTAGATATAAGCTTACGTATGGCATGTACCTAATATTTACGTGTAAAATTACAAGTTTATTTCAAGGACCCTCTGAAAAGCAATAATAAAAGAACTGAAAAGCAAAAGTGACCTCAGTTTACAGAATGCAATACTTATAAGCACAAGTGTACAGCCTACATACAAAAACGCAATAACCGAGAGTAAACGTGGCAAGGAAAGGAAAAAACATGACAAAAATTACAAGGGAGAAAAAAGGATCAGTAGTAGCAAATAAAAATCGCCTTATACTGTAGCGGGAAAACCAGGCATTTGGTTAGAGAATGCTAAAATCTACTAGCAATGTTAAGCGACACAAAAGGTTTGAGAGACAGCAAAACAGAACTAAAGAGATATTGCAACTATCGTCAGAGACCAGGACACTACATAAGGGACTGATACTTGCGTACGCTAGATGAAAAAATTTTTAAAAAACAGAGAAACAAGGGGCATTAATTAAGCTTCTATCTACAGAAGCTCCTATGGATATAGCATCAATGGTGATAATCTTAATAACAATTATTACAAAATAAAAACAATTCAAAATGTATATTAATAAGTAAAAACTTCAAAGTTGGCTTTGTTTCACAATGTTTTATTATTCGCAGACAGCTGTTTCGGCAGTTACGCCATTGTCAGATGCTCGACATACACTGAATGGTCTATGTACATCAGTTCGCTGAAGTCAAGTACAAGTATTACAAATGTAGTTGTCGCTCAACGGTATGATATGTATGCGCCTGTGTATGAGTACCTTATGAGATACTATGTGTTACATTTTTTATTATTGGAGATAGAGTAAAATTAATTTGATCGTTCGTTATGAATTAATTATGTTTTTTTGCTAATTCTATTTCTATTGTCTCGCATTTTCTAAATGCGCATTTCCTAGATAAAAATAATATAAAGTTACTACACAGTTTACCTAAAAGTTTTAAATTGAATCTGTTTGAGACAATAGAAATAGAATCACCAAAAAAACATAATAAATTCATAACGAACGATCAAATTAATTTTACTCTATCTCCAATAATAGAAAATGTAATACATAGTATCTCATAGGGTACTCATACACAGGCGCATACATATCATACCGTTGAGTGACAACTACATTTGTAATACTTGTACTTGACTTCAGCAAACTGATGTACATAGACCATTCAGTGTATGTCGAGCATCTGACAATGGCGTAACTGCCGAAACAGCTGTCTGCGAATAATAAAACATTGTGAAACAAAGCAAACTTTAAAGTTTTTACTTATTAATATACATTTTGATTCGAAATGTTTCACCAACGCCCAAGCGAGAAATTAATTAATAAAAACAATATATCTATCAAATATTTAGGGCAAAAAAGTTATACAATTATTACTATATATCGTCGAGTCTGTGATTGAGATATGGCTCAATGAAGCTATATACAAAAGTTAATAATTACATCAGCAGTTATAATACTTACAACCACAACAACAGTGACTTGGACAATAATTACAGTGGAGCACATTTAATTGTCATTTAACTGACTATTTAAATAAAGATAGCAGGAAAATCTTTTATGAGAATTTTATTAGGCATGGGCCACCACAGGATAGGCGACCACGACAGTAAAGAAAACGGCGTAAACGACCCTGTTAATAGAAGAGATGCATTCGCAGCTTCAAACTCATAGGATATTCGGCTTGGATACAAAACGCTGAGCATAAACCATGAATATTGATTGATTGATATTTATTCATCTTACGCCAAGAACTAAGAGTTAAAATTGTGAATTCAAATCAACACAACATGTAGTTTAACGGTCCTGATAATATAAAATATAAATTTAAAGGAATACAATAGATATATTACATGAATTTTTGCTTACAATTATTTAAAATGATCTCAACACTTTTAACGCTTGCTACGCTTACTCGTCTTATGTTGAATAAAATAGAAATATAAAATATAAAAATTTAAAGTATAAAAATATAAAAATATAAAAAATAAACTAACAAATCACGATCCTTAATATACATATGTTAGTGTGGACATAAAACAGAGCAGTGAACCTACATAAAATATTTAGCACACTGTAAAGCATGGCACGAGCTCATTTCCAGGAATTATCAATACATTCATGTCATAGAATTGTAGATGTTAATTAACAAAATCCCAAAAATATATACAATGCAGAAATACTAATGTACTTTAGTAACGTATTTAATAACGTAAAAATAAATAATTGTAAATAGCCTCCTTAAGGCTAGGCAGTGAGCTGATCTGTTGAATGTCGCGAGAAATCTTGTCTTAGAATCGCAACGCAGAGAGTACAAAGAATAGATAATACGACAAAGTACGGGCCCTTGAATGCACAAACGATGATGTAGCCTGCCGTGCCGACCGACGCAACTCATCATTGACCACAATCATTTCAGACAAACATCTCGATCTGTCAGTCTGCAATACTCAATATATCTGCAGTGCGAGGAAATATTTCTTGCGTACACCTGTCGCCAGTCAACTCAGTCGTTCATAATACGGTGCCATCGCCACATCCCACCTCAGCCGGAAAACGTATCTCACCACTCTATTACAGAGACGATGGAGTTTATTGTCTAAATACCCTGAAAGATCCAGATGAACCAAACACGCATGATCCAGATGTGAAAGCACCAGGGCTGTAACCAACATACGTCGGAGTCCAACGAAGAGAACACCACCCCTAAAGCGCAGTCTGTGAAGTCCCCCATAGATGCAAGAACAGATCTGGGATACCTGATCATTCCATGATAGGTCCTCTGACAAAATCATACCCACGCTCTCTACCAAAACACAAAAGGAACAGGCTCACCCTCAAATTTAATTTGAGGTCGAGGCAAAAATTATCGGCTTTATCTCAACGCTTCAGCCGCAACTTACTCTCATGCGCCCACTGTTTAACAGCAACCACATCCTTATTTAAGAGGCCGATCGTCATGGGGAGATCGCATGGGGCACATGACATACTTATTTATAAATCATCAACAAATAACAAATCACGATTATACCGTAGGCACGTGGTTACAGAGTCTATGAATCCCAACAGAAGTACTGGAGGAGGTGACAAACCCTAGTGGACACTCGATGTGAAAAGTACGGCCTCCGTGAGGCTCCCGTCCAGTGTCAGCACTGCCTGGAATCTGCCAGACAAATAAGAGTGCAGCCATCTCAGACCGTCATCGAAAAATGAGTAATAAGTACGCAGGCATTTGACCATCACGCGATGGTCTGTTGTATCAAATGCACGCCTAAATTTAAAAAAGATAGATACTCTAACGTGTCCTTTTTCGATCGAGTCTCTGACATCACCTGTCTCATAGAGGGAGAGAGAGATACATAGAAGTATATCTCACGATAAAAAATGTGTGAAAGAGGAGCTGCAGACGATGGAGCAAAAAAAGCAGTAAGGGTAAGAACGAAACATAGCAGCAGGAGTATTTACGGAGTATAAGAAAAAATGTAATGTTTTACAGCATATTACAATTACACTGCTACACAGTAGAACAGTGAACGGATAAAAAGGTAGGAGATCCCGCAAAAAGAATAATCAGATAATAGCGCTAGATGCACATGTTGAAAACAACGAAGCAAAGCTTTTAGTGCTTGGTGAACAAACAAATCAGTTTAGTAAAATAACCATCAAACTTGTAAGAATAGGGCATCTGTCACCATCTAAAAGTTCTAGGGCATACCGTATGCAATGGGCGGCTAATGTCTTATCCAAAACAGCTTTGAGTGGCCTTTGAAATTTCTTTTCACCATGTGAATGTATACAAACGGGAACAAAGTAAAATAGTTTTTAAAATTGGTTAATAACTACAGGGAGTTAATAAAAAATTATTCACGAATCCCGCAACCTCTACTAAGACTCTTGAAAATAGTCACTGTTTTTCAATAAGGTGACTACGAAGAGCAGGCATCCAAAACTTTCGTGGATACACTGCGCAGTGCTCTTGTACTTATTGCCCCAGATTTAAAAAACTCTTAGTGGTGATAACACATGCATCGAATTTTACGCTGGATGCTATTTTCTGTTAGGGTAAGATAAATAAGGAAAGGCAGTGTGAGTACACATCACGTTAAAGAAAAGAAAGCAAGCTTTATAATTTTGTGTATTACAAGAGTCTGCTGCTAATTGTGTTCGGTAAAGAGCAATTTAGATTTTATTTATATTAATGTAAGTTAACAGTAATCACCCATCAGAAATCTCTGAAATATATTCATTCATCAACGAAACTAGACATAAAGTTTTACAGACTCCAAGCAGAATGTCGAGGTTCTAAATTTAAAGTTTATATCACTTGAGCATAATAAATAGACTACCTGACGCGCTTTCACAAAACCCAATAATACACGAAGGAGAAACGAACTTGGAGTGAAAATGAGCCTACTTCTAGGAGCAGTGTTCAAAGTTCAAGTAACAAAAAAAGAAATACTTATAGAAAAATTTAAAAAAGTTGCAATTAAATGTACTAGTCTAGGGGAATACTATAATGACGAGAAAAAAACCTCAGTCAAGAGATAACCAGAAAAGTATGCATGATTACCTAGCCTTGGAGATAAACATCGATTCAGAGTCAGAGGAGCTAGACAAAAAACTTAGAGAATCAGCAAGTATTAAAGTACGGTTATTTTATGTTAGAGACTGCTATACAACTTAAAAAGTTGTTGAAATGTCTAAGAGACAAAACGTGGAAGGAAACTCAGTTATGCATGTAACCTGGTAGCATTCTGGCACAATTGTCAGAAATACCATTTAACCTACTCAAAAATTGTTTGCTTCACCTTTTTATATTTTTATTTAGTATTAACCTACTCACTAGCAAGCTGTTTGCAATGCTGCAGAATTTAAATTCATTGCAAAAATGTAGAGAGTGAAAAAAAAATTTAGAATTACCGACAGCATTAAGAACGATGGCTGCATACTTCTAATTTTCCAATTAATCAAGAAAAATATTTTTGTGTATCCGGCACTAACAAATTAAAGTTGTATCGACACATATTACATCCCATAAAATGATAGTAAATTTTATGACTCACATCTAGGGGGCATCGGTGGATAAACACACTACACTTGTCTTACACAAGTCCCTTACACAGTGACTTTAACTTAGAATCAAGAAAAGGGCTGGTAGAATATTATCAAAGTAGGAGTCAGAAGAACCAGAAAAACAGAGAAGAAGATAAAAGGATACAAATGAAGTAAAAATGATTAGGATTTCTAAGGATCTACCAATTCTGAGTATAAAAGAGTGGGAACACTTTGTTGATACCTTTGCAGAAATATTCGATAGTATAAGACTAGCAGCAGTACTCTACACAAATACACTAGTTATTTAACCAGCAAATTAAAGATTTACGATCATTAAAAAATACTACGAGCCCCAAATAAGCAGACGTATAAAAATGAACAGAACGTATAACAGAATTTCTAATGACTATTACTGAAGACACCTGGGCTCAGATGTAGAACAGGCTATTTTGGGGTGCACATCATCCTAAACACAAAAGCTTGTGTTGATTAAATTAAAGCAATCTATGTTCATTACCGACTTATCAAGTTGACTGATCACAGAGATTTCTGTGGACTTCTATAGACCCATCAGTAAACGGATTAGTACATACACTATCTATGCAAGATTTCTGACAAAATTAATTATCTTCATACCTATAAAAAATATAATAGCCGAAGAGTTGGTAAAAATAATTACAGATGACCTTAGCGTACTTCAGGCTACCAGAATATTCATTTTTGACCAGGACATTCATTTCATGAACAATATCACGAGTTAACTTGTGAGCTTGTTTAAAACAAACAAAGTGGATACCACAGGATTCCACTGACAGAAAAAGGTGAAACCTAAAGAATACAACATATTTTTACGGAGTACGTGCAAGCCTATGTTGAACAAAATAATTACTAGGGCAAACATTACCCAACTTGCATGAACTTATGCAACACAAAGGACCATCAGAGTACGGGATACTCACTACTCAAACCTATTATTGGCAAAAAAGCAAGAACGCTATTCAGCATTAAACTACCACCCAAAGGGCTGAACTCTAATAAATATTCCAAAGGGTCAGTTGAGACCCTGGAATAAATAAAAACTGTAGCGGAAATGAACAAAGTTCTAGTAAAGTATCGATTAAAGTATTACTGCGACCACTAAGTAAATAGTAAGTATTTTTTGGAAGAAGGAATAGTATATATGCTTTAAAAGGGATCAAAGGATAAATACAATTGACAATAAAAAGTCTTGTATAAAACAGCTTGTATTGATTATTTTAAGAATCATAAAAAGTTACTGAGAAGAAATGAAATCACTTTATCTTATACAAACAATATTGAATAAGCATGCACGGTGAAAGCTCCACCAAAACATCAGAACGAAGAAGAGCAACTGGTGAGTCAAATAACACTGGTCACATAAAAATCAGTTAAGTTAACGATAAGAAAGAGCAAAGCGAATAAGGAACGCCTGTAATACTTTTTAATAAGTAGACATACTCCAATAGGTGTAGAATTAATTCACATGTCAATTATACATATCATAGATAGTATAATACGACAAAATATAATTGTAAAAAGAATATACATACAGATTGGAATGTACACTAAGATTAGAACAAAAGTATGCAAGGGATACAGAAAAGAATACTCAGAAATCAGAAAACAAAATAAGTATAAACCAATGTCAGAAAAAAATTTCTTGAAATTTCTTTCAACAAAATTTTTTTTCCTAACAACATTCTTAATTAATAGTAAGAAAGAAACTTGGAGTTGCTAAGCATAACTATTTATTAACGTTTAATTTACATGGAATTCATATTTAGCTGTTTTGCTGACAGCCTCTTCAGAATTGAAAATCAATAATTATAACAGAATACAGTTTAGTAAATTTTTAGAAGAAGTAAAACAATTAATTTATACACATGTGGTATTGTATATAGTTGGCTTATAAAAGATATGAGAACTTTTTGGTGTTTATTTGTGAAAATGTGTTATAACAAGTTATAATTTAATTTTCGTACTATTTTAGATTTAAATAAAACATTTTTGTAACAACTGTTAAGTTTTTGCGTATTCAATTGTTTATTTCTATGGTTATATTGTTGTGTTGTAAAAATCGTTTTAGAAAATTTACATTTGTACACATAAGATTCTCGGTCAAAAATTACTGTCTTCTTCAATTCAAAGACCTGCAGACAATATACAGAATATCAGTACAAGGCTGACCTTTCGTCCTTGTTTTTTTATGTAACGTTAATGTTCTTGTGAACAAACCCAAAAATGACTCTTACTTTGGCCAATATAAGACAGCTCGCACCCACATGTTACGTTGTAGACAATTTTACTTATGTCTAACTTATTTACTCAGAACTTTCCCAACTTAATAATATAAGAGTGATTCCTAGAACCTCTAGATAGTACCCGTATGTTGTATTTAAACAGGGCCCTGTGGGGAGCCGTCTTTATAGGTTGGAAATAAAGAACAACAAGGAACACATTTCTGTTGAAACGAAACCGATTTGAGACTCTAGAAACAACTTTTGCGCCACATTCCTGAAGATTTTGAGTGCGAGATCTCTAGAAACGTTTCTTCTGCCCAATGAGAAAATGAAGGATAAGCAGAATCGATTGAAGTCTTGCGAGGTGCTATAATATTTTTGGATGTCAACAAGAAGCTAGCAAGTTTAAAGGCTTTGTCAATCATAGAGCATACAAAAGAAATTTTCTGGCATTGTGAGTTGTGTAAAGAAAAGTTAAGTATTCTATCTTTTCGAAAGTTAAGTACTCCATTAAGTTAAGGATTCCAGTATAATTTCCGCAAATCATGGTGAACAACAACTGAAAGTCTTACAAGATTGCTTATACTCGTTGCCATTAGAAAATAAATAGTAAGAACCTTAGACTAAAACCATTCAACTTCTACAAAGGGAAAATGTTACCCTTCAATAATTTTGTAAGAGCAAATAGTGAGATTTTATTGAGAATTGAGTATTATTCTTCTTTCTGACTTTGCTGTTATCACCCTTAAATAAGAAGCTCGATTAAATTATTTTTTTTTGAGATTTCTAATTTATTATGAAATTTTCAAAGTCTGTGCTCTGTACTTTGACTCTTATCAAATTAAACAAAGATATGAGTACTTATATCAATAAATTGTGCCCTTATATTCTATTAAATTAAATAGTAAGCAGTTACAAAACTTGTTATTTAGGGTATACAATTTCCACTGATATAAAATTAACAAAAAACTTCATAAAACACCTCACCAAAGTATTAGTTACTTGGGCGGAAAAATAGGGCACCACTTTTGTCTTATATTTAGAGGATTATTTTGGTAAGGTCAATGCTGATGAATTACATTAAATTAAAAGATGGTAATAAGAAAGAAGTCCCTTCTCAATTAATTTCTTTGGGAAGCAATCTTAATAAGAAATTAAATAACAAGGGTGTCTTACGCAGTACAGATTTCAGAGCCTGATGTTTCAAACCTAAATAAAAGCTATTTATCTATTTGAGGGTTTTACGGCAAGGATAGCTGAGTTTTTTATTTGCTTAACCATTTACCAGCTTAATTTATAGTTTTTAACACTTTTTAACAAATTCTCAAACAAATTAAAGTATTCTGTAAAAAAATCTTACGAAGTTAGGAAAAATTTAAAAATTAGATATCCCAGAAAATTACTCTCTTTCTTTCTTTGATGTGATATTATTATTTACTAATCGTTCTATTTCTCTAATTATAAGATGTACTTTTACAGATTGTAACAATTAAATCAATTTTTTAGATATTAACAGAACCGAGTTTTAAGATAGAATGGCCCTTCTTATCAGTTCTTATTATTTCTCTTTCAACGGCAACATATATAATCAATCTTGTGCTACTTCTATTAAAGGTTCTTGTTCATGTTCACCATGGTTTACAAAAATCATATTTAAATTCTTTGAAAATTAAGTGTTTAATAGTTGCCATAGTTTTGTCTTGCTGTATTAAAGATGTGTTCATAATTGCCTACAAGTCATAGAAACTGATTAAGTAAACTACGTCTGGATCTTTGAACAATTTAAATCCTTTTGTACAATTTTGAGACAAATACGATGTCAACAATTCCTTTTTTTCCTAGAAAATAGCAAGTCACTGAAACCGTAGTAAAAGCTAACAGCGAAAACTACTCAACTGATAAGGTTGAAATTTTGCATACTGACTATTAACACTTCCTAGATATTCTTGGTATAGTTTTTATTTTACAAAAAACTGATAACAATAGCAATAAATAATCTCAATGTTATGTAAAAATAACAGAAATAAAAATAAATGAAAATAGCTAAATTTTCACGTTAGTCCAGTAGGATTTGCTAGGTGGTATAGACGTAAAATCAAAGCTATCTGTAATAGAATTAATAAGTTTAATTATAAAAGGCTCAAGCGTCTATGCAATTTCTATAGTTATTTATCTACAGTACATCACAAATAAAGTTATTAGCTGTGCAGCTAAGTATCTAGGCTACCGACGACACTCTTTTTTAATAGACAAGCAACTGACCTATAATTACACCCTAAACCACCAGGATTTATGAATGCCACTATTCAAAAAAGTTTACTAAAAGACAAGTTCTTTGGCGGAATACTTAGAGACGTGTCTAGCTAGAGCACAACCTGCTTTAACACTTTAAAGTTTTGAGGCCATTTAACCATCAGGCCAGGTGCCGTTAGAGAATGTTTTTCTACAGATGCAAGCCAGAAAAGATAGCCGTGAGAAGTATGGGTAGTTACAACGATCTTCTTCTGAGGGGTCGTCACAAGTCCAAGTGGCATACCCATGAAGAATATATTCTCTAGGCCCAGTTTTCCAAATAATGATGGACCTACTACCTAAAAAAAAGATTCTTTGCAACAATCATATCGACAAGTTCTTCATTATTTTTGTAACAAATATTATTACTTATGCATCTTGATCACTAATTAACTATCAAAAAGGGAGTTAACCCCATCAAACATTACATTGACTACCACCATGATAAAAGCTTAGTGGCAAGCACAACCAACGACAAGAGCGTACGTCACCCCAACCTCTAGTGTATGGCAGTATTTTCTCAGAATTTGGCCGTCAAGGGACACCCTCAAAGCCTTTTTGTGATCCTGGAATGCCACCGGGAATGGCATTCCCGGAAGGCATCGAACCTTGCAGGCTTGAACACCCTCACAATATGGGTAGCACTGAAAGAGTACTAGCACCACTTAATTGATCCATTTTCATACAGACAGAGACTTTTATACTAGAAAATAGGCATATGGAATAACAATGACCTGGGTGCCTAACTTAAGAAAGAAGCAAAAAACAATAGACTTTGATATCACAAGATATGATGAGACTTCTCAAGCCATGAAAAGGACAGTGAACTGGTGTAAGTGCCATTGGAGCTAGGTCTGTAATTAGGGTCACAATATGCGAACACCCAGCTAAAGATATCTACTAGCACACATACAAGTGTGCAATTTGTGACAGAAAGAGAAGGGAATATTGAAGAAAAAGAGCCATAAGAAAAAAGAAACAAAAGTAGAGAAATAACTATGCAACAGGTAAAAAAGAAGGCACTTGTAATTACATAAGCTATGACTGATACGAAGCTATTGCTCAATAATATGTGAGAGCTATTCGTCCCCAATTACGTCCACAAGAACCACACATGGAAATTCTTTTGGTTCGAGAAACTGCTTTGTTGTACGAGCAGTGTAAAGACTTAGCCTTATAAGCTTAGTCAGCCACGTAAGTGCTTCAAAAGTGGTCTTTCTCAAACCATCAGAGAGAAAAAAAAAGTTTTCTAGTTTCGAAGGAAGAATATCAAGGAGTCATGAACAAAATAAACAAAAACACAGACACAATAACAGCGTTGAGAGTGAAAATAAACAAAAAAATGACCATATAACACCTTTTCTTTAGTTTACTACATGAGAGAAGAAAGAGCAGGAGAAGTATAAAGATATAGTATTAGAAAATGTAAAAATTAAGTGTACTAGAAAAATGTAAGAACAAAGGTGGAAGCATAAATGCAGAATAAACCGCCGTTAGATGATTCACACCTCTAAGATTGTCTTGAGCAATATATTTGTAAAATGTAAGGTTACCAATCGTTAAACTGTCTGACTCTACATTTTTTTTTAAGTATGTTTTACAACCCCGCAGGGGAGATGGGGTGCACAGTATAAGAACTGACTTTTTACATGTTTAGTAACTGACTTATATGCACATATTTAAGCTGATGCACAGTAGAAAAAAATGTAATGAAATACATTTGTGATAGGGAACTTTCAAACAAGAAAAAAAAAGTCATGAAGATAATATTACTCAAATGAATAATCGTCGTACAGAAAACGAGGGATAAGTCAATTAAAAGTTACGTGGATTATTTTATACTCTATAAGTAAAAAGAGAGCCACACTCAGAGCTCAACGCTTAACTCAAAAAAAATAGAATGATTAAATAAATAGTACAGTACACCCTAAAGTATACTTTAATATATGGCTATCCATAGAGCACAAATAGTTTGAGTACAAGAATTTAGCACAGAGTCTAATATGCATGCCCATAGACAGAAAAAGAAGTACTGAAGATGGCAGCGCTCAAACAATACTAACAGTACAACCCCAAGCAGAGCAGTGACTGTAACCCCTTAGACGCGTGATAGAATCACCATTCCAATAAATTAAAATTTATGAGAAGACGAAAATGAGCGCTGGGTGTTCCTTGACTATATTAGGGTAAGCAGTTCGTATGACAGGGATAAAAAAACTCCTTTTTTTCTTAACACACCGTAATAAATTCATATACAATTACTATGATAATGATAATACATAAATAAAAAGACATTAACCATATAAAATTACAAGTATTTTGTATTAGAAAGAATTACCGCAAATCTAAGTACTTGATCAAAACCCACAAGAATACAAGTTGCTATGAGTACCAGGAGTAGCTAAACTTTATCACAGGCACAATTCATAAGACAAAGACGAGATCGAATCTCATTTTCCTCTTAATACATGCTGATGAAAAACTCTGTATTAAGTTGTTTTTTTTTAAATATATAAGTTAATAAACTGATGAGTGTCCATAAGACTGTAAAATAAAACTTTATCTCAAATAACGTAATAGAGAATTTCCAATATATTTTATTGTACGTAAAACGACACTGAATATGAAGTAGTATGAAGCTAATGGCTTATTTACGGCAATGTAATACATAACTACAGTAAAAAGTAAATCCTTCACATAATTAGTATTGTTGTACACTGAACATACGATGAGAAAAGATCGAATAGTAAAAAGAGCAAAAATGACAATGTTAGGAGAACAGTGGTTCTCTATAATAGAGCGGGAAAATGAGTCTGAAACACAAAACACAAACAGCAGAATACAGCACATTACACGCATACGGGCGAATGCAAAAAAGTTAAAAACTCAAGACTTTAAGCCACAGCATCGTTGAGGGGGACGACGTTGCTGCCTCATATGTGTAATATAAGAAAGTATGAGAAAAGATCGAATAGTAAAAAGAGCAAAAATGACAATGTTAGGAGAACAGTAGTTCTCTATAATAGAGCGGGAAAATGAGTCTGAAACACAAAACACACACAGCAGAATACAGCACATTACACGCATACGCGTGAATGCAAAAAAGTTACAAACTCAAGACTTTAAGCCACAGCATTGTTGTGGGGGACGACGTTGCTGCCTCATATGTGTAATGTAAGAAAGTGTAGGTGAGACTCTGGGGCCGCTCTCCTTGCATCTTGTAACAAGAATTATTCAGACTAGACAAAGGAAAGAGAGAGCAAGAAAAAAAGGCTTTCGGGTGAGTTCATGACGAGAAAAGAAATTCGTTGTAAAAAAAATTTTTATGCTACCTACAGTTGTCACATTGTCTTTAGATTTTTTGCAGCTCATTTAATTTTATAAAATCCGTAAAATATACGATTCAAATTATTAGATTAAATCAAATTAGGATTTGACTATGAGACACAACTGCAGCAAACAAATGTGTGATTAACATAGAATATACAGTACCTTATACCCTTTACTCGATTAAACAGGGAGCTTAGGCAAATAAGAAAGAGCAGTGTCCATATCATTGTACCTTACGGAGCCTGTATGCTTAAAGTTTTAAATTTACTTGTAGTATTGTTAATGACGGTGTATATGTGCCTATGTTTAAGATAGTTTTAAAATATTTGATCTGCAGTTCCTCTAATTCTACGATTTTCCAGCTTACTTAGGAATAACATAATCTACAGATCGTGTGCTTAGGCACTGACCCTTAAGTCATAATCTACACAATTGAATGCTTTACAAACATAAATAAAAGCTACTTCATAATTGTAATAAAAGTAATGTCATCTAATACTCATAAATAGGTGACAAAGTAAGAGGCCTTATGAATGTAACATATGCGGAGAATGAGGAAGAAAGCATTAACAACAACAAAAATGTAGATAATTTAGAAAGACCATTGAAGTAAGAATGCCTATGATATTATGGTTAATATACTTCTTAGACTAATATCATTGCTTATATTTAAAAGCTTATAAGTTTTGAAAAAATGTCTTCAGCAGGTAATAGTCAGAGATAGCTGTGTACTGCAAACTTATTCTTATTTTTGCTTGTTTAACCAATTTTTTCCGCGAATCTAAATTTATGACTCATAAGTATTGTGAAAGAATGTTATCGTCAAAATAATAAATTATTTCTAAAAGAATATAAAACAATGGCTTCTTGAATATTAAGCTCCAACTTTGAATTGACAATTCTTTTTTCATATCTAATTGCTTTGCACTAATCAATCATGAATGATCAAAATATTCATAATACTTGAAAACACTCTGAACGTTAAAAAATAGACTATCAAGCAGTTGAATGTCAGTTATAAAAAAAATTCCTTATTTCCAGAGGTAGCTAACGATATATTTAAACCAACGTAGATTATTCAAAATCACGTGCACTTTTTCGCTAAGCTAGGCACATACAGCTACCAATATTGCAGTAGCTCCCTTTTTTCCACTGCATTTAAGAGTGTGGTGAAAATCGTAAGTTTAATTATGATTATTTATCTGTTCTTCAATGATCATTAAGCTCCATACATATCATGACTATTTATTAATAAGAACAGTTGTATGGAATAAGAATATTCTTTTGTTTTGTCTTGGCCAGTTTTATTTATCCATCTTAAAAAAGTTTTAGGAAGAAATCGTTTTAAAATTAGACAGAATAAATATTTT